>CM050896.1:5242500-5247500 GCA_027726005.1 Juncus effusus | reverse complement strand
TAGCGTCATAACCGAAAATCACAATGCTAGATTAGAAGCACATAAAATTTGCTTTTGTTCATTTACTGCTCTTTTTCATTTGTGCATATTTATGTTTTCTTAATGTATCTTTTCAATAAAAAAAACATCATGTTATTTTTCAAAATAATAAGTCAAAGAAAAGAAGATGCAATCTTAGACAAAATATTATTCTATTTTTTTCATTATGACATATGAAATGTTTATACATATATATTTTTTCATGAATTTCAGAAATTTTTTTTTTTTTGCATAATTTTTTAATTTTTCATTTTTTGACTTTCTCTCAAGATAAAAATGAAGATTTGCTGAGATTCATCTTATAGAAGTAAATAGGAAATTTTTTTAACCTGGCATTGGAAGATAATCATGCATTTAGTATAGATCATTTATTGCAAAGGATAAAATTGTCATTTAAAATTTTTGTGTCTACACTCATCAAATTGCTGCTTGGCAATATCAATTCCCTCATTATTCCCCTATTAACCCATGTTGAGAAACATTTACCTCATTAAGCCTTAACTACGCTCAAATAACCTAAATTCAGCCTCAATTGATGTTAATTTAGTCCTTAAAGAAGAAAAAACATTTGTAGTTTATAACATTTACTACCTCATATTATTTTGTATAGTGTTATACATTCATAATATGTTATTCTTATGTGAATTATTTTTAACATACAAAAGATAATCATTTGGGTGCATTTTAAACAATATAATATCCTAACTAAAAGTTAGGAACTGAAAATGGATTAAACTTCAGTTTGAAACACTTTCATTTTGCGGCTAGTGCCAAACTTAACACTGCCATATCACGTTTATAGTATAATTTGTTACAATTATAATAAATATTGCATGTTGCCTAAGCATATACATGGTAACACGGATTCCTTGTAACATAGTGTGTTAACATTTCTCTGTCTATTATAATTGAGGAGAAAATAATATTTAAGGCATGCCTATCTTTTTTATTTATGAATTATTTTTTATGTATTTAATGAGGCCACAAATAAAATTATTAGTGAATTTTATAAGAGTAATAATATAGTGGGTTGAAATTTATATTTATTTAACTCATTTTATTTATTACTCATTTTATATTTTATCTCAAAAATTGTGCCACATTAAATCTCTATCAAGACACAACTACTCACATGTGATTGATCGGTTATTTTTGTATTCTTTAGTCCCACATTCAAGAGGTTAAATGATATAGAACTCTTTAAATAACATTCTTTAGTGCATGGCCATGGAGGGCTTGATGGAGGCCGAAAGTTTTGGGCTGGGACATAGAAAATTGGGTGTGATCCATTTTGTTGGTGTCACGTGTAACCAGGAGAAAAGATGACCAAAATTATTGTATAATTATAATATAATATAATTGAATAAAATTCTCGTTCCACTTCGGGGATATATGATTTTATTAAGAATAAATTTTGATAATTTAAATTTTTTTGAGAGATATATATTAGAAATTATTTAAAATAATAATTAAGATTTTTTGAAGTTTATTAACTTTGTGAGACTTAATTGATATGTTATTTAGCTTCGTTAAGTTAATTAAATTTCTTAATTTAAAAAGTTAATCTTTAGAAACTCTTATAAGATCCAATAGTATTTAAAACATATTTTTATCGTAATTAAAGTTCTAACAAAATTGAGTTAACTCCAAATTATCAGTAGGGGATTTACTATAATATCAAAAGAATCAGATGAAATGTCTGATTGAAGTCTCTTTCTTATCATTATAGAGCAATAACTATTTAATGTGACAATCATTTGTTATTTATAAAATTTGAAACTGCCAAGTGAAGTTACATTTTTGTTATTATTTTCATGATAAAGTTGTATAATTTATAGGTTAATTCAGTAAAATGTTCAATAAAAAAGATAAGATGTTGGATGAATTTAATCCATATCATGAATAGCATATTTTTTTATAAATAAAAATTGATAAGTTGTACAGATGAAATCTAAAAAATTATTTTAGCCATAATATTCTCATGTTTGAAAAATATTTTTTGTATTTTATTATGGGGCAACATCTTGAAAAATATTCCGGAGCTGTTAACGTTTCGGGCTGGGACAAGCAAAATACCGGGGCCGCCCTTAGGTACAGAAAGTTTCCAATTGAAAATCAGACCTTTGAGAACCATACCTGTCTCACCGACCCGTAACGTTACTAAATACCCTGATTCAAAAAGTACCATGTATGGTTCCACAAACGGATTTAATTCAAAAAATCTTATATATATATATATATATATATATATATATATATATAGAGGAATGCTATCTTGTAATAGACAGTTTTTACATGTAAATTTCGGACCGGAATGCTATCTTGTAATAGACAGTTTTTACATGTAAATTTCGGACCGTCGGATCCTATATTAGATTCTTTTAGACTCGTACGATTAGATTAGGCAGCGATTAATTAACTCCGTTTCTTCTCTTCATTTCCGTTTCTCACAGAAGGGAATCCATCTCATCCCCTTCTTTCTTCACTCGTCCTCCCCCTCTGTCTCTCTCCTCTCGATTCCCTAGCTTTGCCTCTCCACGCGAAGCTCCAAGCTCTAGCTCCAGTCGATATCTCTTTACGCGAAGCTCCAACTCCACTCAATCTCTCGCCACGCGAAGTCCAGCTCCTCATCTCAACTCGCAGAAGAAGAAACGGATACCGACTCGCTCAGGTCTCAAGTAGACTCGAACCAAAAAGAACACGACCAGATCGGCTGGACACCCTCTGCTCTAGGTCAATACGTGTTAGGGTTCCATATTTTGATTTGTTGGGGCTGATTTTGTGCTGAATGGGCACTGGATCATGTAAATTTCTTCAATTTGTGTCTGATTTTGGTCTTAATTGGAGGGCTTAGGGCTGACTCATTATAAAATTAGCACATTTGGGCTGATTTTGGTCTTAGCCCATATGTTTCTTCTTAATCTTGAGCAATTTGGGTTAATTTTGAACCTTTTGAACCATACTCCATCTGTTTCTTCTTCAATATTTAGGAATTTGGGTTTAGTTGGAACCATAATCCCTCTATTTCTTCTCAATCCCGATTAGTAAGTCCCTGCACTTTGTCTCACAAGTGCTTCTGAAATCTGATTCTACTAGTCAATACTTTTTTTTATTATTTAATCGATCTTTAAATTTGTTTTTACATCAATGATTTCATACAATCTATCTTATCATTTTGCAGGAACTTCCAATTGCTCAAGATTCAATAGGAAAAGAAGAAACTACTAAAGAATGAAATTGGGCTGAATAATATAATGATTGATGGTGAAAATCTCATTTTATCATGCTGTTATTTTTTGCTTTACAAGGGCTTGTTTGTCAAATTCGAAGGATAAGAATGGACTTGAATGAGGAAGTTACTAAAATTTTGGAGGAAAAGGGACTCGCCTTTACCATTTACGTCTGATCTAGTTCTTCATTTCGAAAATGTAAAGCCAAATAATATTTAGAAATTGAACATATTTGTGTTCTTTTCCTGGGGTGGATTTAGAGTTTTTAGTGTAATTGAAATGTGTTGTAGAACTTGAATCTATATATTGGTGTTTTGGTTGTGAATATAAGTATATTGTATGGTGTACCATCAGGGTCTTGTGTAGTTAGATACCTTTAGGTAATTTTTTCGTAGTAAGATGTGTCTGTGACTAAATCAAATTGAGCATGCTAAATTTGAATGATGCCACTATGGTACCAAATTGGAACATGGCCAACAATGTTTGTGTATGAGTTGATAATGGTGTCAGAACTTTATAGTTTTATAATATTCTGGACTTCTTTGTAGAATGATCAAACAGTATCAGTTAATGCAATCACACATATTCATTTTAAACCGGTACCATCCATACATACATTCAAAACAGCAATATACATCCACATAACCACACATATTCATTTCAAATTCCAAATAAATATCATACATATTCACTCAAATTCCGAATAAATAAAATACATATCCAAATTGGGACCATACATACACATTCATTTTAGTAACCTGCACAAATTACGCACATTCATACACATACAATTCCAAATTCTAACACCAGGCCACTAGATGTGATGGCTCATACACTAAAAGAATCCGATGAATTTGAAACATCTGTATCAAAAAAAATTATAAGGGTTAGTATGGTATATGTTATATTATTAGTTTTAAGACTCATTTAAGACTCAATTAGCCCTCGACTCAATGATAAAATAACAAATAAGTCAATAGAAAAAAAAAATGAAATGTGTTGTTTCAGGTCGAGTAATTTTACCAAATGAGCATGTAGAGCAGTGAGCCAAAGTAATTAACATTTCTTTTATGCACCAAACTGGCAACCTAGATGAAATAATTAACAAATTAATTAATGTTTAATTGATATATATAAATAAAATTAAGGACTGTAGTTATTCATAAATAATGTAAAATTAAATTAAAAGTGCTAATAGATTAGTACAAGATTATTCCTGATGTTGTCAGGGTCAAAATATTGCAATTCTTGGCTGAATTAGTATTTTGCTCTGAATTGACTAAAATTACAAAATTTCAGGGTATAAACTGCACTTTTTGGCTAAATTTCGTTTTTTGCTTCAACCCTAAGTTTTTCCCAACAACTGGATTTAGCAATGCCAGCTACTTCATGCGGCATGTTACTGATAATTTCCCTACATCATAAATGAGAGAAAGATCAAGAACATAACCGCTACGATGGGGCATATATCAAGAGATTAAGAACCACTCATAATCAGTGAAAAGTCAGATTTACCAATTAGAATTAGAGGATGATGGTGGCATAAATCAGGCATTAATCAGACAATTACTTAGTGGCAACCCCAAACCTTAAAGAGACTGAGATTTTAGTCAGGCATAAATCAGCCCCTAATTACCAATAAAATGGGATTGCAAAGAGAAATTACTGTGGAACCACTCAAATCATGGCCTCACGAGAGGGAATGATGATCTTGCGGAGTCCAATCTCTAT
>CM050896.1:5105000-5232500 GCA_027726005.1 Juncus effusus | reverse complement strand
GAAAATGAAAAAAAAAAAAAAAAAAAAGCAAAACAAATTTTATAAACATTGCTACAGTATATTTTGCCTCATGATGTGGCGATTCCAAAAAATAAATATTCGGCACTTACGCCAGATCAGGTGGAGAAAGTCATTTTTAGCACCAGATTAACCATAATTAACGTTTCCATATTCCAAATCTAATTTTCGAACTTTCGTCAGCCCAGTCTGCAAAAATAAGACTTTTCCCAGATTTGTTTTTATCAAGAGGAGTAAGCTCTAGGTCTTACGTCCAATTTTATTATTAAATAACAAAGTTTTTGTACATGGAAAGTAGTTTAAAGGAAAAGCAATTATTTAGAATAAGGGATAATTCTCAAATCTCTAAAACCGTTAAATAATCGAAAGGAAAAGAAGATGAAAAAGGAGAAAAGGAAAAAACTAAGAGGGGTGGATGAGGAGATTTCTTCCACACTCTGAAGAATCCGCTAATTGTATTGTGTAAATGCCCATCTCCATAGCAGAATTTCGTCAACTATTATGCGTGTAAGGAGATGGGGAGGCATTGATTCATCTTTGATTGTACGATTGCATCGTGCTTTCCAAATCTAGAAGCAAAATGCGTGTGATTGAATTTTGTTCTTGAGTGCACGTGGAAGCTATTAAGTTAGGACGGGTGGTGTTCATCGGCGAATTATGCATTTGTGGGAATCTGATCTTGAGTTATGTCCATACAATGTTAGAGAATGGGCATTCTTGGAATAAATGCTGGACTGATTCATTGTTTGCATAGCACAGACAACATCTATTTGGAATCATGATATATTTTCTCGCAAGGTTATCTGACGTTTTAATTCTGTTTCTCAGACAAGTCTTTTCCCAGATTAAATGGCAAAAATACTAGTTTTGCAAATAAAATTTGTCAAACATTATTTTCTAAATTACAATTTAGTAGTAGTAGTTTAAAAAAAAAATCCTATAATTCAATTCTTTAAGTATATAAAATAAGGGAAATTCTTCCATACACCCTTTCTTTTTTAGCCGTCCATTTTAGTAAATCCAAGGGATAGAATTAATTGTGATGACTGGTAAAATTTATTCAGACGGTTTAGCCGGTAATTTAAATTATACAGCCTGTTAGGAGGCCATTAAATGTGAGGGTATATTGGTAGTTTTTGTGCGAACGTGCACAGATTACATGAAACAAGAGATACTATGGGCATGTTTGATTTGGTGTATTTTAGTGGATTGTATTCGTAAATACAGGATTTTATTTAAAATCCTTTGTTTGATTGAGGGTATTCTATTGAATCCATGGATTTGAGAGCTTAAATCCGGGGATTTTGTACTGCGGTCAAAAATTGGGGATTACAAAATACACCAACTTATATTATATTATTTATTTATTTTTATATTATATTATATTCTTTATTTTTATATTATATTATATTCTTTATTTTTATATTATATTATATTATGTATTTATTTTATGTTATATTATTTATCTTCATAATATTTTATTTATTTATTTATTTTCATATTATATTATATTATTATATTATGTTATATTATTATATTATATTATTTATTTATTTTAATATTATATTATATTATATTGTAATATATTATTTATTTTTATATTATATTATTATTATTATTATTATTTTATATTATATTATATTATATTATATTATTTATTTTTATATTATATTATATTATTATATTATTATATTATATTATTTATTTTCATGTTATATTATTTATTTATTTTTATATCATATTTCATATTTTATTTTTATTATTTTTTAAGATTATTTATTATCTTTATATACACAACTGATATATCCATATTCTTATTTACTGTTGTTAAATAATGTATATAATAAAATATATATATCATTATAACTACTCAACAATTATTTTTTAATATATTCAAATCCTGAATTATCAAACCCACCTAATCAAACAACTCACATGGATCATCAAATCCATGGATCATTGGATCCATGTATTTATAATATCCCGTATCATGGAATACCTCAAATCAAACATGCCCTATATGATGCAGTTCTTATTTTATGACTTCAATGTAATGGGTTAAATCTATCTTCTAAATAATCCGCCACATGCAAAAAAAGAATTTACAGAACAAATTACATTGTAATTGCTTTATCTTTGACAAGTACAACTAAATGGATATCTTTTCCAGCACCAAAGTGCTCACACAAAATGAAGCTAGAAATGGAGGACAAAAGAACAATGTGTACAAAAAAGTATAAATGAAAGAAAGAAATAAAACTATACTTACTGCACTAAAAAATAAATATGAAATTATTATTATTATTATTATTATTATTAGTTATCATACTTCTTACCTATTTTATAAAAACTGTATATTTTTTATTATGAATAAATACTATTACCTATATTTTAGGCCTACAACTACAAATTTACTATATACTTATTGTGTACTATACTTATATACTATTTTTTATTATTATGAGTATATATTGCTGCTTAAGTTTTCTAACTAGAAATTACTATTTATTTAGGGACAAAATAGTTGTATTTTCTTTTGAGCCAATATTTTAATATTTTTGAGTCTTCACTCTATTGAACGAATAAAAAGTATATTGTATAGTTAAAAAAGCTATATTGTTATTCGAACGGTATAATGGAATATGATTACAATATGCAAGAAGATATATTGAAATTCAAAATATAAAACTCCTTGTTAAATAAACATATATTATTATTAAATAAAATTTTTGAGAGAAATTCTATATATAAGTATATAAAAATACTATTGAACGTGATATATATTAGATATATTTGATTTTATTGTATGCACATTATAGGGGTGATATTTATTAAGAATACATAAAAAGTTGAAGACTAAAAACATTTCTAACGAGAAAGTCAGAAAGAAAGTTTTATCATTCCATGAAGTTGGTGTAAATCCTTAAATGTGATATGTGTAGTCATTAAATTGCCTTGAGAATACAAAACATAAATACATCGTAAAAAAATATATTGGATTATTTAGAACATAATTAGTTTATAATTAAAGTTTAAAATATGGAAATTAACAACAAAATCTTAAATACGATGCATTCATTTTTTGTAAGTGAGATCCGAACCGAGACATTTAAAAAATGAATAACAACCACTTAAATATCACCAGTTCATTTTTTAAATAAACAAACCGTTTGGACAACTAGCCGAAGCGAAGCGAGGGTCATATATAGTTTTATCAAAGATAAAATGAAATTGAAATCATAACAATATGTCTTTATGTGATATTGTGGTAATAATTTAAATAAAAAGCTAAAATTTCAAAAAACAATTTGATACAACAGCCGAGATAAAATGCTGAAAGAGAGATAAAAAATAAGGTATAAGGTATAAGTTAATGAACATATCATTTTTGTACATCTTCATTTATATAGTCTATATTCACATATTTTAGAAAGAAAAAAAAATTGGAACCATAACAATATGAAACTCAAAATAAAGAGAAAATTCCGACAAATTTATATTTGATGATTTTAACATGAGAAATAAAATATTTCATTAAG
Source organism: Juncus effusus (assembly GCA_027726005.1). Classification (NCBI taxonomy): domain Eukaryota; kingdom Viridiplantae; phylum Streptophyta; class Magnoliopsida; order Poales; family Juncaceae; genus Juncus; species Juncus effusus. The sequence goes on along the minus strand of CM050896.1, from coordinate 5,228,943 downwards.
AATTATAATTTTTTATAGAAGAAAAGAAAAATTGTTTATATTTTAATGAGTAAACTTTTCATTAACTATTGATACATGTGATATTGTGGTAATAATTTAAATGAAAAGCTAAAATTTAAAAAAAAAATTGATCCAACGACTGAGATAAAATTAACAATAGTTCTCTTGAAAATACTCAAAGAGAAATGAAAATAAGGTATAAGATATAAGTTAATGAACATATCATTTTTGTACATCTTCTTTCATATAGTCTATATTCACATATTTTTTAGCAAGAAAATAAATTAGAACCATAGCAATATGGAACTCAAAATGAAAAGAAAATTTCAACAAATTTATATTTGATGGTTTTACCATTAGAAATAAAATATTTTTTTTATTAAGAATTATAATTTTTTAAAGAAGAAGAGAAAAATTATTTATATTTTAATGAGTGAGCTCTTCATTAACTATTAGTATTAATAATTGAACATAACTTTATATCATGATTCATTGAAACCGTTTAATTAAGATCTGATGATCATAAATAAACTCATAACGGTTCTCACTAAATCGGATATGGAACACAAAACACTAATTCAATAAATCATATGCTTATGTTTTAATATCCATATAAATGTTACCATAAAATATCAATAAATTTGAGAAAATGAATGGTTAAGATTCGACAAAAAAATTGATCGAATGATCGAAGATGGAGCTCAAAAAATAATACAGATTTGAGAATCGATAGTTATGTATACGCTCAATAAGCCCTAAAATCAAACAGTAAATTTTAACCAAACTCTAATTTTCCGATTACAGGGACATGTAATATCTCGAATCAATGTCCATATATAATATATTAATATTAATATTTCAACCCCAAAGTACAGAAAATTTCAATTGGTAACCAGTACAAAGCTCCAATCTGTGAAATAACATCCACCCAAAACTCTCTTCTGAGTCCGAATCATGTGCTGGAAAATACACCCACGTAGCCCACCCATATCACGCCACATCATCTCACTCTTAAATCCAAATAAGCCCCACATCACTCTCTCTCCCACGCAGCCTCACAATTCCAGCAATGGCGGGAGGAGCTTCCATTCCTGTCCCTAACCCGTCACTCACTGCCACCATCTCCGTAGAAAGTTCAATTAAGCCAGTCACGTCTCGAGTTTTAGTGTTAGGCGGTACTGGCCGAGTTGGGGGTTCTACTGCCACTGCGCTTTCCCAGCTCTGTCCCAGCCTCCAAATTCAAGTCGCTGGAAGAAACCGGTAATTATGCACTTCACAGTAGAATGACTTGAAAGTGGAAAGTATGGCGGAAGAAATTGATGAGTGGAGATATATAACTGATCTGAATTACTCGTAATTACTTGTTTTGTGAATGAATTATGTAGGAAGAAAGGCAATGCTTTGGTTTCCACCCTTGGAGAAAGATCTGAGTTCATTGAATTTGACATTAACAACAGGAGAATGTTGGAAAAAGCTCTTGAAGGTAAAGAACTAAACAAGTGTTCTTTTTTTTGACCTCAAGCTTATATTAAAAAAAAAGTGTTTTTTTTTTCGCACTGTTGTGAAATCGAAGAAGCTTTCAGCAATTATCAAAATCTGAAGTATTTTCTTTCATGATGACCAATAAAAAATTGAAAATTTTGCTAAGAATGATTTATTATTATTCAGGTGCGGATCTAGTGGTGCATGCAGCTGGGCCTTTCCAAAGGCAGGAAAAGTGCACAGTTCTTGAGGCAGCCTTATCTACAAAGGTAAATTGTATCATAAAACATTATTAAAATATATCCAATGACTTAGTTTACATCAAGGTTACCAGTCAGATTTTGTTTGGTTTTGGTATCATACCAGTACGAACATACTGGTACATAAATCAGTTCCTGTTCATGATTCTGCTTTATGAAAATAAGCTTTTGACAAAAAAAATAAATAAAAGCGCTAGTCCTATAATTTTTATTTTTATTTCCAGACTGCATATGTGGATGTATGTGATGATACAGACTACGCATGGAGAGCCAAAAGTTTTCATAAAGATGCATTAAATGCTGGAATTCCAGCTATAACTACTGCTGGAATTTACCCTGGCGTGAGCAATAGTAATTTTCTTTTCATTATCCTTGATCAATAATGATTACGTCATATGGTGGAAAAGTGTTATGTCTCAAAATGTATGTCAACTTGTAATGGTAACAGGGCACTATACAGGCAGTTAAAACTTCTGTTTAGTACTCAAGTGGGAACTATAACCTCATTGAATTCCTATGAAAATGAACATTGTGTATATTGTATATTGCAAATATGATTGCTGTAGTTTTTCACATTTTCTGAAATTTAACTTTGTTTTGGATGTCTTATGTAACAGTTATGGCAGCAGAGCTTGTCCGTAATGCAAAAACTAAAGATGATACTGAACCTGAAAGATTAAGGTTAGTGTTCATTAATATTCCATTTTAAGGTAAAATATTCACTTTTCACCAGTTAAAGAATCACATTACTCCAAAAATAAGCATTTTTTGGTCTTTTCTGCATTTAGAAAATAAATTGAGGGTAATATGTGCATAAATTGAGGTATAATTTTGTACAATATGCTAAGATATCTTTTCAGATTTTTCTATTACACTGCAGGGTCCGGCGGAGCGGGCCCCACTATTTTAGCCACTAGTTTTCTTTTGCTTGGGGAGGAAGTTATTGTTTATAATAAAGGTCAGCAAAAGAATTATATTAATTTTTTAATTTAATTATTTTCTAACATTTTCATATTTTGTGGTAACTTTCTGACATTAAATCAGGAGAGGAGGTGAAATTGAAACCGTACAGCAACGGTTTAAGCATCGACTTCGGCAAAGGAGTCCGAACAAAAGACGTTTATTTATTGTAAGTTTGTTTTAGCACAAGTTAAACTCATTATTAGTCTTCTTTTTACCCTCACATACTTTTCTATGGAAGAAAAATTTCAGGAATTTGCCTGAGGTGAAAAGTGCTCATGAGATATTGAAGATACCATCAGTTAGTGCTCGATTCGGTACGGCTCCTTTCTTCTGGAATTGGGGAATGCTAGCTTTTGCAAAGTTCTTACCTATGGTAATTCTTTTTATATACATTTCTCCTTTCAGACCCTTTTGATATGTTTATTCGTTAGGAAAACTTTTGGACAAAAAAAGATCAAGTAATGAATTGAGGCATTAAAAACTGTAAATTAGTCTTAATAAGTCGTCAAGTTAGAAACTAGCTCGTATAAATTTCAAAATTGCGCAGAGTGCCTCAAAATTGAATAATTCGAAAATGATTCGTAAATTCGGGATTTTTTATTCAAAATAAACTATAAATTATAAGTATGCCAAGTACTTATTAAAATTTCGAAGCAGATCGAGGATAATCTCTAGTTAATTAGAGTTTAAGAAGCCTTTTGGTCCTTGTTATTCTTTTTTAATACTTCTTTTAGTTATGAAAATTGCCATAAAATGGCATTTGAGTGGCGAAATGTGCATAATTGTAGGATTTGCTTCATATTTGATATTGCCCCTGGTTAATATCGTAATTTATCTTTTTACTGGATTGAGACATCAGCTAATATTTGGTTTGTTAATTCGGCAATGATTTATGTTTCTTTTAGTTTTATACATGATTTAGTGGTAACTATTCATATCAACTTATAAATGCATTTTACTTTGCAGGATACGTTTAAAGATAAGAATAAAGTTTCAAAACTGGTAGAATTACTTGATCCTCTTGTACGAGCTGTTGATGGATTTGCAGGACAACGCGTCTCAATGAGAGTAAGTTGTCTAAAAGCTCTTAATTTTCTTGTCCCAAAATAATTATGTTTTTATTTAATATAATATCGCATGTGAAAATTATTTTTGCTGAAATTTTGTTGTAATCTAGAATCATACCCTTTATGGATTTAATTGTATTATGTGCAGGTCGATTTGGAGTGTTCAAATGGGAAAACTACTATTGGATTGTTCACCCACAAGAAATTATCTGTGTGAGTATTTTAATTTTCTAATGCATACATCTTGTTTTTTAGTAATTGTTTTATTACATGCAAAATCAGATAATAAATATCATCAATTAAATTACTTGATCTTTTTCGCTCAAAGTTCATTTAAATATAAGATAATAAACCCAATTAACATCATATGTCTTCTAAACTAGAAAAACTTTATTAATTAATTATGCTTTTTAACATGGTAAAATAAAATCAGATCGGTGGGATATTCAGCAGCAGCATTTATTCTAGCAGTTCTTGAAGGAAGCACACAACCTGGAGTCTGGTTTCCAGAAGAGGTACCAAACTTAAAATTTAAAACTGGATTTCCTTCTTTATTATCGAGTAAAATTTAAGTCTGAGCTATAATTAGAATGACCCTACAATTATAACATGGTTCATAAATTGATAAATTTGCAGCCAGAGGGGATTGCAATTGAAGCAAGGGAGTTGCTTCTTGAACGTGCTTCTCAAGGAACCAGCAATTTCGTTATGTACAAGTACGTAATTTTCATATAAATTCAATATTTTCTGAAAGCTATATTATGAATCTATTGGTGCAAAGAAATTTAGAGGGTATACAAAACATTTCTTCCTAGCTAACCAAGTTTGAGAGGATTGTAAACTGAAATCTAGAAAATCCGGTAACAAGAGGGTCCATTAAAACTTGTGTATATGCAGTTAAATGTTTACTTTTTCTGTGAGGATATGTAAGCAAAAGATCCAATTATCATATATTTATACAGTACTAATATTGTAATTGACAGGCCTCCATGGATGGTGGAAACGAATCCGAAAGAGGTTGGATTTGGAATTTATGTGTGAGAAGAATTCAGTTTGAAAATATATTTGAGTTGAGAATTTAGTTGTCTGTAGTTGAATGGAGGATTTTTGTATCTTGATATGGTTTTGAACATATACGTGCAATAATTTTTTTTATTACACCAAATTGGGTCTGTATTTGTATGTGAATTTTATGTTTAATTGAAGACTTGATAAGAATGAACTTCCCTGTAGCAATGAGTTGTGATGGTACATGACAATTCAAATAGAAATTTGAGTTGTGTTGTTCCGAGGTCTGCCAAACTTTCACACAAATGAAATCGTCTCTCATGCATTATGTATACTACATCAAGAATGACTTGTGGACCCAATAATTGTTAGATGCCAATTTATTATTTAGGTCCAACAAGGTAAACAGTTTTGTAGGTGTCACATTGGAACGATCTCTTTTTAGCCAAACTTGGCTTAGAAAACCCCGTGTCAACCCGATAGCTGATCCTGAGCCTTAATATCCTATTTCGTATGTGAATGTGAAATCTGATTGACAAGTAAGAATTAACAAAATACTATGCACATCAATTAAAACACGCAGAAAATAATTAACGAGTTACAACTTGATAACAAACAGAAATTAGTTGTACCGTGGTTTTAATTTAGAACACAAAAATTTGCAGCATAGGCTGACACTGTTCTCATTATTTTTTAACAAAAATGCTACACAGCATGATAACAAGAGTTATTGTGCAAATATTACACAAATGAATGCAGCTAATTAAAGAAATAATATTTGCACAAAAGACAGTTGGAATACCGTTATACTTTTTTCATCATGCTGTGTAGCATCGTTGTTATTTTAATCCTAAAAAAATGAAACTTAAGTAAAAAATAACAAGTTAACATCCAAACCACGTAATTGGTTCATAAAAGAAAATTAAACATCATCTGGACCATTTGGAATTGGTTCATACCCATCCAGATTTTCTCTCTTATCCTTCAATTCTACAGGTATACATTTCAATATCGCACCAATGATCAAGCCAATTGATCCAAGAACTACACTGAGCACCCAAAACGGCCAGCTCAGCGGTACAGTACTTGCAAAGGTACCAAGAAACTCAATTATTATCACTTGGAATATCACAGTTATGGATAAAATCCCAATAAATATCCAATTTCTGAATATTCCTTGGAATATATTGATCTTATCCATTTCTCTGCTGTTTACTTCATTAAACACCTTACAAAATCCAAGTAAACCAAAATCAGTATATGTTAACAAAAACTAAAAACGTGTGCTATGCTAAAACAAAAAAAATACACCAACTAAATGATATTCTCACCTGACAAAAGACAAAGGAGTTGAAAATCAGAGTATTAACGAGCTCATCCGCACTCGGCCCGCTCAAATTCAGAATCTTCTTTCCGCCAAACATGAGGGTGCCCAGCACAACGAGCTGGTACAAGCTCTGGCCAATGATGTTGCGCCACATCACGCGGGTTATGAAGCTCTCGCCACGTCGTACTGGCGGTCTCTTCATCATTTCGTCGTTTGGAGGCTCGGTTGCTAGGGCTAGTGCGCCAAGTGTGTCCATTATCATGTTTACCCATAATAATTGTACCGCAGTTAGCGGTGCCGTCCCTATTAATTGATGATATTAATTATGTAGAAATTAGAATAGGAAAGTACTTATATTTTGGCCCTAGAATATACTCCATATTATGTATATTATTATTATATATTATTATTATTTGAACATATCTGAACTAGGACATTTAAACGGAGCAAAAAATAGTTGAACTAAGGTTAATGTTGTAGAAACCGGTAAAAGATTTTACAGGGCATATATGCAATTTTTACAAGTGTAAAATGGATACCTGTGATACATGCTGAGATGAAATTGACGATTAGAGCGACGATATTAACGGTCAGTTGAAATTGGACAAATTTCTGGATATTTATGTAAACTGCACGACCCCACCTGGCTACATTTATTATTGTCGAAAAATTATCATCCAGTATTATGACATCAGCACTCTCTTTAGCAACCTGTAAAATAAAAAAATATTAATATATAGTACTAATTTCAAGGTCTTTCTTGTCTAATAACTTTTCGAATTCATAGCTTTTAATGGTAACCAAAGGGTTGAAGACGGTTTTTTTCTGTCTTCCTAGAGTTTTGATAGTTTCTATTTATCAAAACTCTAGGGTTATAGTTTCTATTTATCAAAACTCTAGGAATCTAATGGAAAGGTCTTTCTTGTCTAATAACTTTTCAAATTTATAGTTTCGAATTGATGATATTAATTCATAGCTTTTAACAGTCAGTTGAATTCATAGCTTTTGACGTTTTGCATTATCAAAACTTTTCCATTTCATGATTCCTAGAGTTTCCAACTTTCTAATTCAAAGATTTGATAGGAAAACATAAAAAAGACAAATAAAGGGTAATTTCTACAAACAGAAAGACTAACTATCACAAACTAAGATGGACAGATTAAACCTAAAATTTTCGAACTTTGCACAAATTTTTTAAATTTCAAAAATTCCAAATTTTTTAACTTCATAAGTTCATTAAAGTCACACAACACAAACACATTACTTCCTCACAAACATATATTTATTTTTTCAAACGAAAAAGAAAGGTATATATTCAACATTAATTACCTCGGTACCGGAAATCCCCATAGCAAGTCCGATATCAGCCTCATGCAAAGCTGGCGCATCATTGGTTCCGTCTCCGGTTACAGCAACCACTTCAGGAAACATGTTCCTCAATTTCGTTACTAGTTTATGCTTATCCAGCGGTAATGACCTTGCCATCACCTGTTTGATTAAAACAACATAACCTCAAATTAACAACCATTATTTTTATAAATAATAACAATAACAATAACAATAACAATAACAATAACAATAACAATAACAATAATAATAATAATAATAATAATAATAATAATAATAATAATAATAATAATAGTAATAGTAAGGGAAGTTTGCGAAAAGGCCAATTCATTATTGGAAATTGCAAAAAAGTGCCTATCGTTAGTTCAAAATTAACACCGTCAATTTTCTACTCTAATTATTTTTTTCAATTATTAAAGTAGAAAACTAACAGTGTTAGTTTGTAACTAATGGTAGGGGCTTTTTTGTAATTTTGATAATAATGCAGGGTCTTCTTGCAATTTCGAATAATTTAGGGGCTTTTCTACAATTTTAGCAAAATGTAGGTGCATTTTTGCAAATTTTGCTAATAATAATTATAGTATTAATAATTATTTTTTTTTGTGAAGAAATTCGAAGGGGGTTAAAGATAATATTTCTCCAGTTTGGAAGGAGCAAACGTGATACTTTAAGATATGGTAGGGTTATAGTTTCTAATTTATAAGTTAGTTATGAAGTATAGCCAGGAAATGACAAATTTATAAGTTACAGCTATTCATCTCATATTAATAGACAAAAGGTACCAGATGAAATTAATATTGATCAAACACTAACTACTAACTAACCTGAATTCTAGGAATCAAATCCTTCAATTCCTCATCAGATTTATTACGAAACTCTGGACCTTCAATCGCCAGCCCATCTCCATTCAAAATTCCACATTCTTTAGCAATAGCCTTAGCAGTATTAATATTATCTCCAGTTACCATTCTAACTGTAATACCTGCCTCAATACAAGTCATAACCGCATTTCTCACACTGGGTCTTAACGGATCCTTTATCCCAAAAACCGCTATCAAAGTGTACCCGTTAAGAGGAATCTCATCTTCTTCATTGTAACTTTGCATGTCTATATACGCCAAGCAAAGTGTTCTTAAAGCATCACATGCAAAGTTGTTTATAATGTCCAATATTTCCTTTGATTTGCTTTCTTCCAAAGGGTATACTTCTCCATCTTTATCGATTATTTTATCGCACATACTTAATATTATCTCTGAAGCGCCTTTCGTAAAAGCGCGATAATTTCCATCCGGTAAGCTCAAAATTACGGACATTTTTTTCTTAACAGAATTAAAAGGTTCGACTTTCACCTTTTCGCAAACCCTTATTTCCTTATCTCTCTCGCCTTCTAATTTTAGCCCAAATTCCAATAAAGCCGTCTCGGTTGGGGTGCCCAAAATGGTATTTTTACCATCTTTACCCTTCACCACCTCAGAGCTACTATTTTCAAAAATACCCATTAAAGTTATACTCAAAACATTATCTGAAATTAAGTCATTTAAATCCTCAATTTTTCCTTCCCCACTATTAAACGACTTGATTAAATCACATAACCAAATTTTATCAACTACCATGTGATTAGTAGTCAAAGTCCCGGTTTTATCAGTACAAATACAGCTGGCGGACCCCATCGTTTCACAAGCTGACAAATGTCTGACAAGGGCTTTTTGGTCCATTAATTTTTTCATTGCAAATGCAAGACTAAGCGTAACAGCAAGCGGTAAACCCTCAGGAACCGCCACAACAATAATTGTAACAGCAATCGCAAAATAGTCAAGTATAACTAAACCATCATTGACATACCATTTTGTTAACCCAACATTCATCCATTTATCAATTAAAAACCTAATTATGAGCACCAAAAAAGTCAAGCTGGCAAACCCTAATCCTATTTTTCCTATAATAGTGGCGACTCCATTTAATTTCACTTGTAACGGAGTCTCATCCTCGCCTCCTTGGCTAAGCGTACTCATTAATCTCCCCCATTCAGTTTTCATACCGACAGCTGTCACCACCATATTGGCCGAGCCATCTTGCACTTTGGTCCCTGCTAAAAGAAAAGGTTTCTCTTTCTTAATTTCAACAGGGTCGCTTTCGCCAGATAAACTCGATTCATCAATTAACAAACTATACCCATTAATAAACAATCCATCAGCTGGAACTTGGTCTCCAATGGATAAATGTACAATATCTCCAACCACCAAATCAAATATTATTACCTTTTGCCTAGTACCGTCTCTAGTGACATGAATAAATATTTTCTTCTTCTCCTTATCCAATTCCTTGAATTGCAAAGATTGTTTATAATCACTAATCGCAGTTACAAAAACCACCAGAAATATACTCAGAATTATTCCGAGACCATCATACATGCCCTTAGGAAACCCTTCGGTCAGCAAACCCACCAGCACGGAAATTAAAGCGCATGCAATTAAAATAATGAGAGTTAAGTCTTGTAGCGCGTCCCACACAAACATCCAGAAGCTTCTAGAAGGTTTCTCAGTGTATTTGTTGACACCGTAGATTTTTTGCCTTGTTGGGGGGTCGGCTGAGGATAAGCCGTTCTTTAAGGAGACCCGGATTTTTTGTAATATTCCGTTTACGCCCCCGTGCATTTTGAGGGATTTTATATCATGCTTGCTGGTTATCGATGCCAGCTCATCGGGGCCGATGGAATAACCGGCTGAGATTACCTCGTCAGTTAGCTTGTATTCCTTTTTATTTGCAGCTGTGTACAAAGAAAAAAAGGATATTTAAAAATAATTATTAATTGAGAAAATGGACGAGTTTGCCTCATTAGTGGCTACAGATATTTCTTTCTTTTTGTAATAAAAAGGTGGTTTCAGTAAATCATGAAGATCAAAAGGCAGAATGCAGCTTATTCTAAAATAATAAAATAAATAAATGATGACACAAGATAATAAGTATTAAGAGAAATTGTACCATCCATGAACTGAAATGCAGCATGTTGAACATAGAGTGCAACCCGTATCTTTTCCTACATAAGTAAAAATAGAAGAAAAATAAATAAATTAGACACTAAAAAGGTGCGAAAATAAGAATATAAGATTTAAATATTAAAAAATTCTATTTAGATTTACGTTCTTTTCTTTCTAACTCATAGGTAAATTATGTACTTTACTTTGTATGTGCATCAATTCTATTTTAATTGAATATCAATTTATAATTTTAACCTATAATCACACCTATTATATCTATATCTTCCTATAATTGAAATAAGTTCGCTAGTACCATACATATATTACTTTATATATTTTCCAATTCGGAATATGTTCTTATATTTGGAGTTTTCCTATAATCATACTATTATATCTACATCTGCCCAAAAATGAACTAGGTTTGTTAGTAACATGCATAAATTATTTATAAATTTCTAATTCCGAATTATGTTCATAAATTTCAATTATAACGTACAATCATACCTGTTATATCTAATGCCCAAATTTTAAATAAGTTAGTACCAGACATATTATTATAAATTTCCAATTCTTAATAATGTTAATAAATTTGAATTTTTTTTTTATTTTTTATTTTTTGAGTATTTGAATTTGCTTCTGCAAAGCTTAGCTAATTCTTAAAAGAATACATCGATATGAACTTTGATTCTCCAAGCGACACGTGTCCCAATTTGAGATATTCTGTGGCAAATCTGATACATACATATATGAAACAAGTCATTTATAAATGAACAAATTACCCACTACACAATTCTTCATATGATGTTTTATTTTTCTGTGACAAAAAATTTGAGTTTTTTTGTGACAAATCTGATACATATATAAATGAAACGAGTCATTTGTAAATGAACCTATTACCCACTACACAATTCTTCATATGGTGTTCTATTTTTTTGTGACCATATCTAATCAATTAATACTCATAAAGTTTAATGTTATAACAGAACATGCCACTATATATTCACTCTTTGAACATCTTAAAATGAGTGTGTGGTATTGTTGTAATTTAAAGAAGAACGAAAGGCATTTATTTGACTCCATGTGTATGAACAATACAACCGGTGAACCAACAAAAAAAAAAGAGAAAATTGCATGACACCCCCTTATTAAACGAAATTTCAAAAAAACCTCTTCATATTTGTAAATTAAAAAAAAAATCCTATATTATTGCCAAAATTGCGAAAACGCCCCTATTGATAATTTAGAGTTAACGCCGTCATTTTAGAACTTTAATTACGATTAAAATATGTTTTAAATACTATTTGGTTCATATTTATCTCTCTCTTATAAGATTTTCTAAAGATTAACTTTTTAAAATTTAGTTAAGAAATTTAATTAACTTAATTAAGCTAAATAACATATCTTAATTAAGTCTCACAAAGTTAATAAACTTCAAAAAAATTTAATTATTATTTTTTAATCTCTCAAAAAAAAAATTAAATTATCATAATTTATCCTTAGTAAAATCATATATTCCCGAAGCGGAGCGAGGGTTGCAACTAGTTCATTCAAAGAAAGTGTAAAAGAGATCAAAATTCAACATCCAGTATCAAAAGCAAATGTGAAAAGGATAAATTCGTAATATGCGGTTTAATTGAAAAGCTAAGTTTGAAATTTATCATGAAAACCTATATCCTATAGAAAATGACAGAAAGGAAAGAATCCACTGCATTCAAATTTCAACTTTCAAATTATTCCTAGCCATCAGAATAAAAGCAACTTTCGCATTGATGCCCCTCATATTTCTGATTATTACATCAATAGCCTTCTAAGTTAAATGCATGGATTTATATATTATTATATTTCCTTTTCTTTTGTACATGATCAAGGCGTAGTTGTGCCTTAAAATATTAACTTTTGTCAGCATAAGAACCTATTATATATTTGACTTAATTAGAAAGATTTCTACGATTGAATGTTAAAACATCCGCAAGTCCAATAGAACCATTGCTCTAATAGAACTATTCTAATGTAGACCACTGTTTGCACAAACATACTCAATATACCATCTTAAATGTATTATCCCATTTTTCTATTTTATATTGTACATAAAAAAGTATGAGAGGCAACATAATATATCATATAAAAAGTTGAAATGACTTGGTGCTTAATTGGTCCTCTCAAAAATCATTCCTCATGCTAAGAATTAAAAAATGGTGTTTTCTTCTCACAAGAATGGCAAATATTCAACAGTATATACTCAAAATAGGAGGATAGATGGACCACACCTATATAAATACTAAAATAGTATGATGGACCCCACCTATAACAAGCTACAAAATGAATTGATTGAATTGGACTGGGAAGAAAAGCTACTTCTTTTGGAAGCCATCACAAGCTGCTTCCAGGAAAGTTCCTTTAAATTTTCCAAAAATTTGATCTCAAAATTTGAGACCATCCAAAATTAATTAGTGCCCCTTGGCTCTATTCAAAATCCCTATTAGTTTTGCTTTTGCATAGAGATCCATAGAAAATTACATTTTGAACCTTTCTTATGTAGATATTATAAAGAGAAGATAATGACTACCTGCCAAGAATCACCCATTTATTGAGGCGTACTGTCATAATAGACCTGGTCTATTGACTAAACCTTTTTAGCTAGCCAATACTATTGCTCTATTATCACAATTTTCAAAGTCAAAAAGTAAAGGTCTCATGTTTCCAGATTTTCTATTAATTAGACCACATTCATCGAGTGCAGATCCTCTGCAGCCAGCTGCTGGCTGCAGAGGAATCAGAGCCATCCATCATATTTGATGGAGTGTGAGAGCCATTCATCCCACTTGATGAATGGTAATGGATGGCCCTGAGGATCTGCACTCACATTCATCACCCCTTCAAAGAAGTCGCAATCAATCAAATGCTGAAAGTTGATAAGCCATTTTTTGTTTGTAACCGATTCAAAAACTGGCACTCATAAAGTTTTCAGATTTTAATTGTACCTTAGGAGATCGGCCTTTAAATTAAATATTTTTGCAACATCACCAACTTAGGCTTTGTAAATTTTAGAAAACAATGATGAAAAAAAAAGAAAAAATATATGGGTGTACAAGCAAACAATGCAAAAAGTACAATTTGCAGGTCAATTCAGACCCTACAGTCTTCATTTTCTAGAATTTCACTGTTTCTGTTATCTAAGGCGAGCAAATCTAACTCTAAAACACTAAATACTAATGCCTTGCATTAAACTAGCAAATCTTCACGGAGACACAGACCGCAAATGAAACCCATATTTTTTTATGTTTATGAATCATCCAGAAAAAATCTCAGTAGTGGAAAAATAAAAACCTGAACGGATCGGCGCTTGCTTTCATCCTCTTGGCGTTTATCCAAATCTGGTACCATGCGGAACCGTCGGCGCCGATTCTTGACGATCGTCACAGCCGCGCGCCACTTGCGCTGCGCCGCCTCCGACGGATTCTTCGCCGGCACTTCGAAGTTCTGCCGCAAGTATCTCTCCATCCATGACTCCTCCATTTTTCTCTTTTTTCTCTCTTCTGCTCTCGATCGAAGTGCGTCAGTACGACCGGAAGTGGGAAAACGAAGGGATCGAAGATGTGAATCCGTAACTTAAATAATCCGTGAAATTTTCAATAAGCTCCTTATGTTTCACTATATTAGTGTGAAAGTGAAACTTCGAGTTTACAATATGATCGTTCGATTAAAATAAATCTGTATATTTCAATCAAATAAAAAAGTCAATAAATTTATTCATTTTAACTTTTACAAATGTAAATTTTTTTATCAAATTTGTTTGTATTAGAAGTATTAATTGAGCTGAGTATTTCATGTGAAACATCCACTATTGAAGCAAGTCAATTTAACTTTTCCGTTAATTACATCTTTCTTACTTTATTTATCCATCTAAAATTAAATTTATAATTATTAAAATTAAATTACATTAAATTTTGTAGTTTTAGATTTTGAAAGGAAAAATTGAAGTTTTATGAGAATAAATTGGATAAGTTTTGAGTTCCACCATTGGAGTAAGTCTTTGTTAATTATATCGTTGTTACTTTATATATCCATCTAAAATTAAAATTAACTATAAAATTAAAATACATTAAATTTTGTAGTTTTAGATTTTGAAAGGAAAAGTTTAAGCTTTATGAGAATAAATTGGGTAAATTCTGAGTTTACATATATAATACTTATCTGCAGCGGGGTTTTCTAAATACTAACAAAGTTGGGACTTGCTACAGCACGACGCACTGTAGCGCGACTGTTCACGACGGGATCCAACAACAGTATGTATAATTTATTTTCTAATAATAATATATACATAATAGTATATATAATTTATTTTCTAATAACAGTATATACATTAAAAGTGAAAACAATATATAAAAATGAGAAAACAGTATATAAAATGGGAAAACAGTATATAAACGTAAAAAAATAAGAAATATACAAAGAATAAATAACAGTATATTAAATGATAAAACAATATATAAAATGAAAAAACAATATATAAAATGAAAAAAATAGTATATCTACAGTGCGTCGTGCTACAATCATACTACAATGTTGTCGTGTTTGTACATTTCCCAACAAAGTTTTATGAGAATAAATTGGATAAATTTAGAGGGTTATCACTCATGTCTCTCTAAAATTTTGTACAAGATAATATATATTACTAATACTAATTTTTTAGTGAAAAACTTCAAAATATATGTATTTCTATGTTTTACTTCCCTTCCACCATCCCTCACACTTAAACTTTTTATCGTAGTGGTGAGAACAAAATTTGACTCTCAGGACATCACTAAGACTCATCTAACTATTTTTTTTTTTTCATATTTAATTTTGTTCCTTTTCAAATAATATAACAAAAAAATCAACACACAAGCTCCTCTAAACCATTGATCTTGTTTACCATATGGGTCATCTGCACACGCAATAATTTTGTATTTAATGGGCAAATGCCTAACCCATCGAATACTATCAAGAGTATTTATGGGCTGAGGATGGATTGATGGCTGAATTGTTCTAAAAAGGCAACTGTCTTGTACAGGGATTTGGGTGAGGGAGGAAATAAGGAGCTGTACTGGATGCAACGGCGGATCTTAATCGGGACTAGGGAGACAGCTGCCCTTCAAGATTTTGAAGTTTCAGTATATATATATATATATATATATATATAATAATACTGTTGTATTTTGTGATGAAATTTACAAGTTATATGTATCCCGCTCCCAGAAATTTTTACTGTATTTTTCACAACGTTGTATTCTCCACTACGGCCCCCCTAAGAATTTGGGTCAAGATCCGCCACTGGGTGGATGGGTCATGTGATAATAATGGTGGGGCTGGGATTGGTGTGGTCATTAGGGCAAAAGATGGCAGAGTTTGCTGGGTAATTATGAAGAATATACCATCTGGGTCACCATTTTATGCGGAATGTTATGCCTTATGGGAGGCAATTAGCTGTGTGTTCACAAGGTTCAGGGATCAATCATGCTTATTTATATTGGATTGTTTGGAGTTGGTTGAGCTATTAGAGAATAATGATGACCCAAACAGTATATCTATCACGGATTGGACTGCAGTACAAAATGTGATGGATTGTGTTCTGTTTGAGAGAAGAGTTAAGAACCCGACTTTCTTATTTTGTGGTAGAGACAAGAATAAAGAAGCCCACAAGCTAGCAAACTTGGTGAGATTGTTGCCTTGCCATTATGAAGATTCTGTTTTCCCAAAGCTTTGGGGGTAGTGGATTGAAGGGTTGGTTTCGAGGCTATTAGCCTTGCTTTATTTAGGATTTTGTTCTTGGTTCTTCTTTATTTACTTATCTTGCTTTTCTTTTCTGGATAGGTTGTAATATATGGTTCTGGTAGGGTCTTCTTATTACTTTTGTGAGTTTGTGGGTCTTTTTGCATTTTGGACTCTTTTGTAAATTTCTTATATGGTATACCCAAGGGTTTTGAATCAAAAAAAATATATACTTTTGCAATTTTTTTATTGCTATTATACCCCAAATTGTAATTCAATACATAGTAAAAGAGGCCTTTGGAGACCACAAAAAGGATAAATTATCGGAAAAACCCTAAACTCTCTTGGATATTTTAACAAAACCCCTAATTCTTATAATAATCCTTATTAAATTGAATGTTTTTTATTCCTATATGGGTGTTAAACATAACTATTTTATCCAATAAATTATATGGATAAAAATGCTCTCATCAACTTTATTTTATCTTTTTATTCAAACAAAAATAATAAATAGATTTTAAATTAAATATAAATAAATGGGACTAAAATGTAATTAAAAATCAAAATAAATAAAGAAAGAATGAAAATAATATTCACTAAATAAATTATAATTTACGTAAAAAAAGGAAAATATTTTATGCAATATAATATTAAAAAATAAGAGTATGTATACTAGAATAATATTATAAAATATTATCAAAGTAGCCTCGTGAAATATTGAAAAATATATATTTTTTATTTTATTTATTCTTTTCAATTAAATAAAAGGTTGGGTTATATATTTTTTCTCGATATAATAGATAATATTTTCCTACATATTTCACGATATGATTTCGACAATATTTTATGATATTAGTTTAGGATTACTCTTCTTTTTTTGTGAATTATATTACATGAATTATTATTTAATTATAATTATTTTACATGAACTATTATTTAATTATAAATATTTTACATGAAATATTATTTAATTATTATTATATTTATATTTTAGTTCTCAAATTTTTATATTTGAGGTAAAATATAAATTATTTATTTATTGTTGTTGTTTGAATGAAAATATAAAAGAAACTTTATGAGGATATTTTGTCCATAATATATTTTTTGGATGGAATAATTTAATTTAACACTTATATGGGAAAAAATGTAATCAATTTGAAAAGACTTCCATTAAAATATTTAAAAAAAAATTAGGTTTCTTTCAAAAAATATTTTTTTTATTTTGCTCAGCTATATACCTTGTATTAAGTCGAGGGTATAGTTGGAAAACAAAAAATAATAAAGTAAATGGCATGCATGGTGAAAGATAGTAGGTAAAATGTGGAGCATTGAATAAAGTTGCGCTCAATGTTCAAATACAGCGCTTAGAATAGCAACACCCATTTTTTAAAAAGAGATTATTTATCTTTTTGATTTGTAAACTTAATGTTAAATGACAGTTGGGTGGAATCCAACCCAAAAAACCTACGTCATTAATACAAAAATGTAATTTCCAAAAATACACAAAGTTGGGTAAAAACTAATTATACATAAGTATCTGCACAAAAAATAGGAAAATCCTGAAGAAAAATACTTGGTGAATTAATTATTCAAACTTTTCACAAATAAATGGGATGATATGTCAAAATGAAAATGCTCAAAGATAAGTGAAAAGTAAAGAGGTAAGGACTAATTTACCAGCAAACAAGATATCAAAACCAGCAAACTATGCTTATCATACCAATAAATCATCATTTTGTATAATAGTAATTATATTTGAAATACCACATACGTGCTTCAGTGCGCAAAAATAAACATACTTCAACCAATACACATTCTACTGAAACAAAGGTAAAATTCTAGTGCTACAAAAAATATACTTCAATATATCAAATATGATTTTGAATGGATTTCCCAATACAACATGGACACGATATATCCTTTACACACGGCTTACAGTAAAAGGAGAATCGTATCCATGGTTCAACTTATCACAAGTTAGTTCCATTTTTAGAGTTATTTAGTAGCAAGTTAATTTTTTTTTCTTCAAGCATGCAGTGAAAGCACTGATGTCCTTTTCATTTTATCTCAAGTACCAAGACAAATCATAAAATAAAAAAAATCATGCGTCTTACAATTGTATATTTTTCAAAAATTCATGAATCCATGGCAAATCCAGCTTCTAAAGAGCGCAGCCAATTCACATACTGGCCTTGCTCTTTATTATTTAAGTGGTTTAAAAGGAAGTCTGTTAACTCTGTATTAATGCCTCTTGAAATAAGATAATCCTTGCATGCCCCTTGTAGGTTGAGGTCCAAAATACTGCAAAATTTTGAAAAAGATAGTACCATTTCAATTAGAAAAAGTACAGAACAAAATCCTAACAACAATTAGGAATTAACGCTTTAATATGTTCACTCAGCCAGTCAGCCTTGATCTTCAAATCATGGACAAAGAGAATAAACCAATGCCTTTAGATTTTTTAAACACATATATATGCAATAAGCATTAATAAATTTGAAAGAAAAATAACCTGAATTTAGGTCCCAAATATTTCTTTCCCATTCCCAAATCCTTCAAGTCCGAATGGTACCAAGCACCCTTGACACTAAAATCAGAAGATTCCCCTCTATGAAACACAGAGCAATCAAATCTTAGTACAGGCGCAAAATTCGGTTTCTGCACACAAATTTTCACAAGAACTTTCTGAAGAAAAGATTCCTCTTTGATGAATCTCAATGGAGCCAACAATGCTGAGACAGCTATTTCCTCATCAGATTCAGTGTTTTCGCGCTTGAGAAATATATCTTGTGAATTTGGTGAGTCGTAATGTACAGAGAAATTGGATGGAAGCATCACTTCTTGATGGATCTGCAGATAGATTATACAATGACAAAATTAGAAAGAGAGGTTACTCGCTTCAGTGATCTTTTAGATTGTTTGGTGATCAATTACAAAAAATGAGGCTTCATTGATGCTTAATTCGGTGAAATTGAAGCTCGAGGACAGCTCTAGCTATTATAATAATGCTATTAATATATGTAAACCTGGGATGAGGTTAATTCGTGGTTGAGCTCTGATCGGAGAGTCTGGAGGAGGCTGCTATCGCGGAAAACCGCCGCCGCCCGTCGAGGGAGTCGCTGGAGAGGCATTACAAACTAGAAAGGTGCTCAAACGATCAGAAATGGAGGCACAGGCTCCAGTCTAAGGTCGTTTCAGATGGAAGGATGAACTGTAGCAGATTGGAAATTGGGCTTAAAATAGCCGCGTTATTAGAATAGAAAAAAAAAATGAAAAATACATAGAAATGGGCCCGGCTGACTATCTGAGCTGGGTAGTTGGTATTGAAATCTCATTGGGTATCTGAAAATTTTGAGGAACTCTTCAACACACCACTCCGGAAGTTTCATCTACTATTTTCATCTACTTTAAAATATTTAAAGTATTTATTTTCTCAATTTTATTTCATAACTGTACATTATTATATAAATCTTTCATGTTTTTTATTCCTACCATATTAGGAAATATTTATATTTTTAAAGGGCAAAATAAAATATTTTAATAATTAAAATAAACAGTATATAAGGTTATTCCATAACAGCCTAATCGTATAACTTCTCAAAAAAAAAAGGCATAGCTTTATAAATTATAGAATTTAATTGTCAAAGTAACTAATACAGATACTAAGTTGCAACTCTATAACAATTTCTTTCCTATCAACTCTATTACACAATACATTCCTGTGGGACGGTCCCTCTTCTTTTTGATGTTTTCTTCCGCCTTTATTTCGTTTAGTATTTTTTATCTTTAAATCATCTAACACTATTATCAGTGAGGTTGTATAACTGAACTTTGATTAATAGAATTACGCGAGAGATATTTAAACTCTCCGTTTTTATCAAAAAAAAAAAAACTCTATTACACAATATATATTTCCCATAGTTTGAATTTTTGCAGCAGATAATGAAAGCGGACGCTACAATTGGCACTATGGCTTCACAGCGGGAATGATTGTGATAAAATTTATGTAATTATGACCACACATACTAATGAACAAATCATGATACTAATCCATTGATTTTAGTTTTTAGGGTTAGAAATGAAATTTGGAGTGGGTTTGAAAAGCAGCACATCCAAATGGAAAATTTTTACTATATTTTTAGCTTTTTACCGTGAGACTTGGAATGTAATGGGCTTTTTGTTTAATTGAGGGCTCAAAAGGGTAAATAGTCATAAATCGTGTGGAATTGTGATTTTTATAGTTTTTAGGGTTTTATATTTTTTATTTGTTTTTACACTTTTAATAGATAGTTGAATTAACTCAAGTAAATAAAGTAAATAAAACTAAATTGAAACTAAAAGAATGAAAATAATAAAGACACCGAACATATAGAATTGTTGAATAAATTCGGCTAAGTGGTTGTGTATGCTGTAATCACTCGTTTTCGCTAGCAGTACTTGTTACGTTTATGATCGCCTATTCTCCGGGTACGTCTTTCGACTCCTTGATTCCACTAATCCAAATAAGATTTTCTTTTTTTACAAGACCACGATTCACCGTTCGTCGTACAACAACTCGAAGCGAATCGATGAAACAAACTTACAATCGATTTCTCAATCAACAACAACAACAACAACCGCTCACTAATTTCTCCCTAATTTCACAAAGATTATTGAGTGAATATTATTCAACATTAGAAAGAAAGAATTCTTGTTTTTTCTTATCAAAAATGGTAAAATAATTCGGATTGGAGCAGCCATTTTATAGATAAAAGAAGCAGCCCACAAATAAGGAAAATAGACTATTCCGTTCGAAACGGGACCTATTTCGTTCCGAATGGAATAGCAAAATGGAAGACAATCACTGAATTAAAAGCTCAAACGGCTAAAAAAATCAGGAATTCCTTTCTGAACGGAAGGATTCTGTTCCGACCGGAATGGACCAATTTTTCAGCCAAAGAAGTCAGGCCTTCAATTTGAAGAACGGATTAATCCGTTCAGAACGGGGCTGAACGGAATATTCCGTTCAGAACGGGACTTATTCCGTTCCGAACAACATAGGCAGAATTTGCATGATTTCTCTCTTTTTTGTAGAAAAATAATAATACTCAAAAACAAAACTTAACAGAAGAAGAACACTGAAGGGCTCCAAAACTTGATCACTTTAGAGAGTGCGTGGCAACTTCTTATCCTTCCGAGAATAGGAAAATACGTCTGTCATGATTAAATCTTCATTTCCGCTTTCTTGAACTTGAATTCATTTGAACTTATAAATCATGCTAAAAAATAGATTAATAGCTCGGAATCATTTGAAATATTATCAAACTGAGAACAACAAACTCTTCATTTTAATGATTTTCAAAATGATTCCGAGAAAAACCATTTTATATTTCTTTTCCTCCTTTTTGAAAAACACTCAAAAGAAACACTAGACAGGAGACAGAAACTCCCCCTAAATAAATGCTCTACCTGAGATTAATAATCCATTTAAAATAAAACTAACAGAACCCTACTAGAAGTGTAACTGGACACGCTCAACAAGAAGGTCGATGACATCGCCAAAGCGAAGGAAGCACAATCCGCGATCATGAGTCAGGTAAATAGTTCCAATTCAACATGTGTAGTATGTGGCCAAATAGGGCATGACGATAATAACTGTACTTTGATAGGAGATAAAAGTGAACAAGTAAATGTCATAAATCAATCACTACAACATTATTGATATACAACGACATTTATTTTAGAGCATTCAATTATATGTCACTGTTAGCTCTTAAAATTGTGGCCTTTCGTGTTTAATCCTACTATATATTTAAAAATGCAGAATTTGACACAAAATTCCAAGAAATAATATGAATCCACTACATTTTTATTGAAGTCTTGCTGAATGATATAGTCTAGGGATTTATAAATGCCTGCAAATATAAGTTGCTTGCATTAAGAAATGCCCTATATTAATATCTAATGATGTTCAAAATTATTTAAAACTAGATCATTCAGGAATAATAAATTTCAATTTTCAGTTCCCTCTTTATTTTCATTTTCCCTCTTTATTTTCATTTTCGCTCTATACATTCATTTATCGTCATTGATCAGACCATTTGACCAGACCCTCTTTATTCTGCACCTTTATTTTCATTTCGTGCTACCTCCCACCATACATTCAGTCCCGCTTAACCAGCTACCCACTCTTCCAAACACACAAGCTGGAAATTTCGTGCTCCTCCCAAAACACAAAAACTAGAACTCTCTCTCTCTCTCTCTTCCGATTAATTAGTCGTCTCTCTCTCTCTCTCTCTCTCTCTCTCTCTCTCTCGCCACCTCTCTCTCCCTCGTCAAGATCTACTATTAGGGGTGTAAACAGTGCGGATAATATCCGAATCCGAATAGTACCTTATCCGTAAAATATCCATATCCAAATAAAAATATCCGTATCCGAACGGATACGAATACGGATAATTTATATGGATATGGATACGGATACAGTATCAATTTTATGAGGCAGATAAGGATACGAATACGAATATTATTCGTCTCCGGATAATATTTCTATTTGGATATCCGTTTTTATGAGATCCAATTTGGATCCATTAAATATTAATTTCCTTTATTTCACAACCATAGTTTCTATCTTTTCTAATTTACTTTTAATTAACCTGTACATCTTTAGTCTTTCTTTTTTTCATAAGGAGTTTCCATATTTTCTTTTTCAAGACATATATTCAACTTAGAAACATATTTTAATTTTCTCTCTATCTAAGAAAATCTTAGCCTCCAAATTACTCTAATGGTATTTCTTTATGGTTTGACTATGTAAAACAATGAATTTCTAGTACAATTACTTGCTTAAATTTTTTTCTTTTAATAGTTATATTTATATAGCAATTTTCTACGATACTTATTAAAATATCTGTTTTAACAATCCGAAATGAGTCCATATTCGTATCCGTATCCGAGATATCCGAACCGTATCCATATCCGTTTAATATCCGAACCGTATCCGTATCCGAATCCGAAAAAAATATGGATACGGATATGATAGGAGCACTATCCGAACTGTATCCGCACCGTTTACATCCCTATCTACTATCGAGGTAAGATCTTCTCTCTCTTTTGAGGTAAGATATCGACCGAGTAGATTGCTGAACGAGTAAAGAGACAGAGGCAATTCTAAGAAAGGCGCCGCCTGGAGAGGAAATAGAATCTTTGATTCGACTACCAGTCTCCCTCTCTCTCTCTAAAGGAGATAGTCGTCTTGTCAGAGCCATTAGAGGTGATAAGAAGTTCAGATTGAGGCAGATCTACCCGCATACAATAACAATAATAATTTGAGAAACCCGAACCTGTCTTATTAGAGTAATTTAAAGAGTCAACCTCAAAACATCACACCAAAGCAAGGGTACAACAATCAAAGACTGGGACTTTATTTTATGCTACCAAATTTTATGGCGAAACAAACAAAAGTTTTCGCCGACCTTCGGGCCCATGGCCAAGAATTGAACAATCAATTGCAGAAGTTAGCCAGCAGAGTGGACTCACTGGCCTCTTGCACGGTAAGGTGCTGGAGACACAAATAGCACAACAGACGAGCAGTTCATTCCAACAAGAAAGCAAGTTCCTGAGCAGAACCAACAACCCATGTGAACAAGTCAATGATGTGATGGCGTTGAGGAGGCCGAGGATACCAAGGTCCGATCATAGAAAGAGTCGTGGCGAACACACATCAAGCAGCTGTCTCTTCACCGCAACCTGAAATTTCACGCCCACGAGATATCATACAAATTGAAGGCATGGCAAATTCAAAGCCCGCGACTCACGTAAACTCGGAGGAGGACCCGATCGAGCCATCACCGCAACAAACACTTTATTTTCCGATGGGTTGTAAAAGTAGTATACTTTAGTTTATTTAGGATAACCCACAAATAAGAACTTGTCAGGCTTAAATGCAAGCTTGTCAGATTGTTGGCGTTTGACATATGTTTCACATCCCCAAATCTTTAGAAAAGACAATTTGGGACCCTTCCTAGTCCATAACTCATATGACGTCTTTTGAACTGATTTTGATGGAATTCTGTTCAGTATAAACGCAGCTGTTTCAAGAGCATAACCCCAAGGAAGATCCGTTCGGCTCATCATAGATGAAATCATATCCAGCAAGGTTTGATTTCTCCTCTCGGATACACCATTCTATTGAGGTGTTTCGAGTGGAGATAAATGTGAAACAATTTCACAATCTTTAAGATGATCTATGAAATCTTGGCATAAATACTCACAAACACGATTTGATCGAAGTGCTTTGATTTTCTATTTCATTCTTAAATATTTTGAACTTTTCAAAAGATTTTGATTTGTGCTTCATTAAGTAAAAAACAATTCTTCAAAAACCCCCTAACTTTTCTGGATATTATAAAAAAAAAATCTAACTTTTTAGATTCCTTCAAAAAACACCTATAAAGTGGTTTGAATTTTTTTTACCTCCCATGATATTATGTTTAATTGGCCAAAATGTTATTATATAAATATTTTCTTATTTTATTTTATTCAATTAAAAATAATATTTTTTCAACATAATATCTCACGATATTATTTTAGTGATATTTTATAATCTTGTTTTATGATATCATTTGTTGATGGATTAATTCATTTTTTGATATTATATTATATAATATATTTTACTATTATATAAATTATAATTTTATATTACATAAAATATTATTTTCTTCTTTATTATTTATATGATTTTGTTCATATTTTAGTTCTCATTTAATATTTATATTTGATGTAAAATATAGTTTTTATTTTCCATTTTAGTTAAATAAAATATAATATGAAAATAATTATATAAGGGCATTTTGGTCTATTAAAAATTTCTTTAATGGAGAAGTTAAAGTTAACCCCATAGGGGGGTAAAAAAAATTCAATTCATTTTATATGGGGGGTTTTGAAGAATTTAAAAAGTTAGGAATTTTTTCATAAATTCTAGAAATGTTAGGGGGTTTTGAAGAATTTCCCTTAAGTAAATAATACTTACTCAAATCATCACTAAATGTAATGAAGTATTGAAAATCACCTATAGCTTTTTTACTCATCGGACCGCATAAATAGTGGCAAATAACCTGACACGTGACCTTATCAAGCCCATCTATATGCCTTGTTCACTCTTTCACCGAGTTTGGTAAAGACGCGTTTGTCATTTTGCCTAATAAACATGATTTGCATATCTCGAACGATTCAAAATCGAATGAGTCCAAAAGTCCACATTGATGGAGTTTGAAAATACGTTTCTCATTTATATGGCATAAACAACAATGCCAGAAATATGTCGGATTCAAGTCATAGACTTAACATCTTCGTATTAATGTTATATATAGACTCATTACTTTCTTTTTTGAGATCAAGAATATAAAGACTATTTTCTGTGCGGACATTCCCATAGAAAATGTTACCTTTACGAATATTAAATTCATTTGTATTAATAACAAATTCATAACCATCTTTCGAAACTCGAAATAGAAATCAAATTCTTTTTTATCACAGGTACGTGGACAAAGAGGGTGACAACCGTATCCGCGGCCCGATAAACGACCACTTTTTTCAAGTACAAACAAAACCCAATAAAATCTTCTGTCTGAACTACGTATAAGAAACTTAAATCAGCTACACCTGCCTGTGGATTCGACACCTAAAATACTACGCGTAGATCATGCGCTTGCGATCAAAACTGAGTATAAAAAGAATAATTTGGAAAGCATATCATACCCACACACTAACCTTTAATTCGAAAAAAAAATTAAAATAAAAGAAAAAAAACTTTATATACAGGTTCATATCCGTATTTAGAGGTGGCAAATAGGCGGGTTGGGACGGGTTCGGGTCAGGTCATTCGGGTTACGGGTTGTTCGGATTTCGGGACGTTCGGGTCTTGGGTCATTCGGGTTTCCGGTTGTTCGGGTCTCGGGTCGTTCGGTTTTTAGATTGTTCAGGTCTCCGGTCGTTCGGTTTTCGGGTTGTTCAGGTCTCAGATTGTTCGGGTCTCGGGTTATTTGGGTATCGGGTCGTTCTGGTCTCGGGTCGGGCGGGTTCAGATTGCGGGTCAATCTGGTTATGGGTCACTCGGGTCTAAGTTATAGGTAATTCGAGTCTTAAGTTTCGGCTTATTCAAGTCTGTGTTCAATTCGGTTACGGATCATTCGTTCTTAGTTTTGAATATTTAGGGTTAATATTCATGATTGTTCTGACTTGTATTATGGATCATTGAAGTATTTCAGATCAATAAAATCATTATTACATGCCACACAGGTCCTTATATTTGGTTAGTCAAATTTGAATTTGAAATTTACTTTTGGATTAATTTGGTTTATATGCCATGCTAACTAATCATTAGTCTTGACCTAATCAAGTGTAGGTCTAAAAAGAATTATTAAACTATATTTTTAAGTCTATAAAATAATATTATACATAAGTACTGTAAAATAATATATTTCTTTCTAAAATAGTATAATGACATTAAAAAAACATAATAAAATGTTATAAAATATTAGTATATAATAGTGAAATCAACAGTTTTTGTGACCATTCATTCAATATATTCAAACTTAGGTCATTCAGGTTCGAATAATGGGGCGGGTTGTTCGGGTCTCGGGTCATTCGGGTCTCAGGTCATTCGGGTTTCGGGTCATCTGGGTTCGGTTGGGCCGGGTTTCGGATCATTGACTTGTCAAATTTTTCGGGTCAGGTCAAAAATAGAAGCAACAAGGGGCGTGGGGGTCTGATGAGCCGCTGGAACAAGTTAGGACATGCGCGTGGGGGAAGCTTCGTGGAGACGCGTATCTAGGACGCGCCATGGTGCACTGTGAGAGGCCTGGCGGTGCTGGCGCTCTATATCCGGGCCCTTTTAATTATATCAATATATAAAATCTATACACTTTTAATATTTTCGAGTATTTCTGACTGTTCTTGAAATGCCACATCGCCCTTCAATTACGAACCATCTGATCTTCATCTAACGGTTCAGATTATGGCGTGTTTCATAGTGTATGACTGATTGGCCTAGAGTTAATGGTTTATAGTACAGATAGAGCTTGCAAAATCTGACCCGACCCGACCCGAACCCGCCCTCCAACCCGAACCCTCTTTCTTTATTTATTTTACAGCCCGCAATACAAAAAAGATATAACATTCCGCTAAAAGATATACACAATAACTAAAAAGACATATTAACACAACTAAAAGATATATGAATCCAATAGAAATACAAAAAGTATAACATTCCACTAAAAGATATGCGCAATAACTAAAAAAAACATATTAACACAACTAAAATACATATGAATCCAACACAAAATACAAAAAGGTATAACATTTCGCTAAAAGATATACGTCGTAACTAAAAAGTTATATTAACAAAACAAAAAAAACATATGAATCCAACACAATATAAAAGACATAGCATTCCACTTAAAAGTTATATCAATCCAACATAGTAGAAAAAGTATAACAATCCACTAAAAAGACATAATCAGTAACTAAAAAATTATATCAATACAACTGAAAGATATACTCAGTAACTAAAAAGTCATATAAACACAACTAAAAGACATATCAATTTGACACAAAATACAAAAGACATATTCAATACATAAAAATTATAACAATACAACTAAAAAGATATATCAATCTAACACAATACAAAAACACATAGAAATCCAACGCAATCCAAAAAGGTATATTAATCAAACTAAAAAGAATAATATCAACTACAAAAACCATATCAGAGTGCAGCGAAACAGAGCGAAACGTGTATTAATTGAGCTTGGACGTGATTAACTTACGTCGTTGTCTTAAATTAATCCCGCACATTAACTGAACCGTACTGTCATTAGACTTGACGCTGTTTGATGCTCCAAAACGTGGTCACTGAGAATAATTTCTCTAATTAAAAATATTTTGTCCGAAGACCCACCCATAATATATTGTCCGAAGACCCACCCATAAAACCTGGTCTCTCAAGACTATAATCCAAACGGATAGAATAATTAAATAATCCAAGCTTCATCTTTTGACACGTCATAGCCATGTTCGCATCAAGACCAAGAGTAACTGACAATTGCCCCCAATGGATGATTTATTATTTGAAGATATCTTTTTGAAATTTAAAAAAGCTTCAACTTTTCTGAATATTTTAAATTTTCTCGCTTTTTAGATTACTATAGACCAAAATACCGCTTATTCTAAGCTGTCAATTTTATTAACTTCAAAATAATTAAAAAAAAATCAAGAAAAAAGATAAAAAAATTAATTTTTTACAACATAATATCTTAAGATAAAATATTTTTTTTTTTAACTTTTCACTTATTTTATCAGTAAATATTTTATGGTAGTAATATATAAAAGGATCAACATATATCAAGAATGAAAAACAATATTATCATAATTTTTTTTTGGTTTATGTTTAGGACATTTATGAGTCTATACCAGAAAGGTTGAGGGCCCACTAATATTAAACCAGTAATGTTGAGATGGCGCCATGTAGCAATAGTATGAGGGCAACCCCAAAAAATGTGATTCTCTGACTCCACACCACCATCACAGTTCTCCCTCACATTCCTCATCCTAGCATGTAGTCTCTGTTTCGTAGGTATAACACTAATGCACACTTTCCATACAAATACCTTAACTTTTGGAGGGATTATTCCGAGATTCAGTATCATGCTTAAGTGTTGGGAAAACTCGTAGTCATGTACGTTACATGCGCAGCGGAACCTATGGGTTAACCCTCCCTAGGATCATCGTAAAGAAATAAAGGTACGAGATTAGGCTATTTAAAATTTATACCTCGGATCTTCCTGATCCGGAAGAGAGAAGCGGATGTAGGTCTGAACTAACTTCCGTCTTGCTTCCTTCTCCTTCCTGACTTCTGAAGCTCGACCTTGAGAATCTTTTTTGCTCTTCCTAGGATGAAGAACTTGATCGCTCGCTAATCTCCAAGGAGGGAAATCTCTACTCGTATCCACGCAAGTTTCAGTCGTACGGAATAACCGGACTCGGCTAGACAAGTCCGGAAATACTTTCTGAATACTCTCAAAACTTTCTCTCTCTTTTCTGTGTAGAACGGCAGCCTGGAGGCTTCTCAAATGTCTGTCTAATAGAGGGACTATGCCCTTCTATTTATACTAGAGAGAGAGGCGAACGATTGCTCAGTTACCATAACTAAAACCCTAATCCGCGTTTATTCCGTTGCCAACGGAACTATTCCGTTGCCAGCGGAATATGTATTTCCATAACGAAATACTTGGCAACCAAGGTTATTACAGTTACCATATCTATTCCGTTGGGAACGGAACCTTTCCGTTGCCAACGGAATATGTATTTCCATAATGGAATACTTGGTAATGTTTTGTTCAATCAATTATCCAATAATCGATTATTTCGGTCGCCAATTTATACATCATATGTATAACTGTTTTGAGGTATATTCATCCCATATGAATGGAGTTCATTGTGTGACCGTGTAGGTTCCATTTAACGCTAGCAACGATCTTCTAAAGACCGTAAGTCATGAGTAACCTCTAGACTGATGTCATGACTACCCATGTTAAATGAAATGATCATCGATCATAAACCTATCTGAATAGACGTTTGCTTATTCCTTTTGTTCTACGATATATGTCTTGATCACAAGGCATGGAAGTATGTCATCCTTGAGTTTGATCAAAGTCTCTTTCCTGATCGAGAATTAGACTGAGTAAATACAAAATGATATTAACAACACATGTTAATCAATTTTGAGCATGGCCATTCATTTTCTTCAGTCTTAGTTCATCAGGGGGCCCAGAGATATCTTCCTCTTAACGAGAGGAATAAATCCCATCTTGGTCACTCATATTCATCGTCATGATTCAGTGCATACTTAATGATGACCCTAATGATCATCCCGTTACGGATGACGTAAGATCATATTAAAGTATGACCCTAATGATCATCCCGTTACGGATGACGTAAGATCATATTAAAGTATGCAGTTCCTCATACAGGAATCCATGGTGACCTCAGGTCGTAGGAACAAGCACACTATTCATATGAGAATCACTAATGACATATACCATGCATATTCTCATAGTGTGGTCAGTCCAGTACGTGTTCTCTAACATGTACCTATATTCCAGACTTGACATCTCTATGTCCATGATCAGCAGAACATGATCATTCAGCCTGCGAATATACTGGTGTGGATATGTAACTTCTTACTTGAAGTATGTCTATCTCTATAAACATCCTACATATCACTAGGGACATTTAGAATGTCATTCGTTGGTTCACAGTTCTACTATCAGAATCACGTATTCTGATGACGTGAACCCGAAGTGTCATTCTTGATTGATATAAGATTTACATTCACAACCCATACACACAGATATATAAGAAACAACCTTTATTGAATAAATAATAATGTCTTAATACATAATCCATTTCCCAGCACAAATACATTTGGCCTAGGGCACTAATCCTACATTAAGAACTATTGTTGTTCCCCTGTATTAACAAGGTTAAGGTCCTTAGTAATACCCAATCTGTACGCCTCTTTAACTGAGATAACCCCACTTTTAGAATTTACCCATATTAGACGATCTATTCTATTCTCATTCCTAACTGGGACAAAATTAACCTTCATCAGGACGGATCGGTCCACCTGTCCCAATATTCTTTCAACTAGGTCCCAATTCTAATCTTGTCTCCCTAACATAAAGGTCCATCACTTTGCACTCACATTGTGCTTGAAAGGACGTCGAGACCTTTTGTCACCCCCGGAACCAGGGTGACCCGACCGCCGGGGCATCTTTTCCTTCCCCAAGCAACAACTAGAATGGACCCACATACTCATCCCTTAACTTCATGACAGCCCGCCAGCTTGCGGAGCATTTATTATCTCTCTTAACAGTCCGAAATGATGAGCAAGGGAATACTTTGCTCTTATAATCTTGACCCACATCACATCCTCATTTCTTGCCAATCTTCCCACCAATTTGAGAATGAAACCCTCGTTGATACATTTGAAATCCTTGAGCCCCAAGCCACCAAACTCTTTTGGTGTAATGATCTATTTCCACGAACACCACGCCATGTACCTTTCGTCATTCTGTATAGAGCCAGAGGACTCCCAAAAGAACCGCTTAACCACTTTCGTCATTTCCTTAATGATTGACCCCCGTATCATAGAAACCGCCTTGTGATAATTCGGAATCAATTCGAGCACCGATTTGATGAGTACTACCCTTCCTGCCTAGCTTAACACCCCCTTCAACCTATCCACCAAGTATCCATAGTCTGAGTTCCTGGTTCTCCCCATTAATAAGAAAAGCTGCCCAAGTATTTTTCGCCAGAACCTCCAGATTCACAGGAAAAAACCCGTGATACCTCTTCTCTAGTCTCCTAATTTGTGGCTGAACTGAACCACAATCGCGATTTCCTCGGGTTTACAATCTGTCCTAACATACTCTCATACCAGTTCATAGCGAGTTTGAAATTCTGTGCCTCAGTAATTCTAGCCTTGCCGAAGAAGACTGAGTCATCGGCATACATCACGTGGGTGATACATGGAGCCGATCTTGCCAATTGAACCCCGTTCAAATTCCCCATTTCCTGAAAATACTCAAGGATCCTCGAAAGAATATCAGTAGCCACTATAAATAAGAATAGCGACAGAGGACACCCCTGTCGCAATCCTCGTCTAGGAGTGGTAAAGTCCCCATTAGGGGCACCGTTAATAAAAAAAGAGCATTTAGCAGATTTCATACATACCTCAACTAAATCGATAAACTTCTGAGGAAATCCATAAGCACGAAAAGCAGAGAGCACAAAATTCCACTCCATTTTATCATACGCCTTGCTCAAATCGACCTTTACAGCAAAATCAGTTTGTAAATAATCTTGCGACGAGAAGGATTGCAAAATCTCTTGAATTAACAGAATATTATCTGTAATAATCCTTCCTTGAGCAAAAGCCGCCTGGTTAGGGGATATAATTGGCATGTGAGTTGAAGAATAAATTGGGTATAATGGAGCATTAAATGAAGTTGCACTCCGCCCAAATGTAGCGTTGAGAACAGTATCACACTTAAAAAATTAGTCATTATTAATCAAAACACCCTACTAAAATCTTCATACATAAATTTGTTTAATTTTTCACTTTGTTTTTGAACTTCATGTTGGTATGATCAATTTTGAGTTTTTTTTGTTCATTTGAATATGTAAGTTAGGCTATGTAAGATAATAAGCTAGAAAAGAGTATATAAGAAACACTTATATAAAAAAATGTTTATTTAACTAATTAAACTAACACAATTAGATTTCAAAAAAATTGTGTTATGACTGATTTTTTCTATTACTAACAAATTTTAAAAAACCACAGTTTAGCGTGGAACTTCTAGCATTGAGCAAAAGGGTGCATTTTCTAGTTAATATGGAAAATGAAAATACAATATTTATAACAGTTAAATTTTATTAAAAATTAGAATAATTTTAGCTACAATAGAATATACTAAAGAAAAATATATGTAACCAATCAAGCAATTGAACAAAGACCATTTCATCAAGCTGCAGGTTTTAGGAAAAATATTTCTTGAAACAAAACATATTGACAAACTTAGGTAGATACAAATTTGAATAAAAAAAATGATTCTATCATTATTACAATACAAACAAAATTATTTACATAGAATTTTCCATCATGTTCTTGAACTCGTGAAAACTAATCCTGCCATCACCGTCCTTATCAAAAACACTAATCATCTTCTCACATTCTTCATATTTCATTCCCTCTTTAAACCCTAATCTTCTTAACACACACCACAATTCAAATGCTCTTATAAACCCGTCTTCATTACGATCAAACACATAAAATGCTTCTTCTAGTTCCTTCAAACTCGCATTTTTATCATCTAATAACTCATATAAACCTTCCATTAAGGCATAATCTCTGTTATTCTCGCTTACTCTGTCGCTAATTCTCCCTTCTGTTCTCCATCCCTCTACTCCTAGATTCCCTATGTACAAGTTTGCATCATTAGAATTCACTTCTATCAGGTCGTGCATTTTGCATTTCTCGTGATTTGAAGTCCATTCATCTTCTTCTTGACTGACGTCATTATTCTTTTGAACAATTAATTTTGACATAGTCGACTGAGGCCATAATAATTTTCTGCTATAATACATGACCTCTTTATATGTTTGGATGATATCGCATGACATCGTTAAGTATAGCAAGTAAAAGTGGAGGCTCTTTTCCATATTAATGCTTTTCTTTTCTCAGGACTTGAGACACAATGTTGATGTACATTGTGCATATATGAGATCTCCATATATAGATAGAGGATTTTGCCCCCATGAAATAAAAGAGGAAGGTCACTGGCAAATTACATGTAAAGAACTACACGTTTTTATAATGAATATACCGACTTAAAAGGTGAGGTTTGCTTGCTCAAACTATGTTGTGATTTGTTTTCTTGCATAGGAAGTCTGCACCGACTACCAACCAATGAAATTACCTTTGACATTATATTTATAAAAAAATGAAGTTTCTGATCTAATTCTTTATTCTTCTTCTTGAGATTGAAGTTTCTGATCGAATTCGAGCACATATAAAGATGCTTAGGCTGGGCGTTTGGGTTCTTGTTGGATTTCTAAAGTGAAGGCCCATATAATAAGACCCCTACGGTCCAATATAGGCGTATACTCGGTTTTAGCCTTGTAGGTTTTTTGTCCTTAACTCGTGAAAACGGAGTAAAAACGGCACCTGTCTTATCATCTCCAGTTTTAACTATACATCCTTATATCTGAAGCGTTGGATTTATATCTAACGGTTAATGTTCAAATGGATGTGTGTCTAATTTTATATATGGAGATAAATGGAAGTTATAACAGCCGTCTTCCTCTTTCGAATCGAGCTGCCATTGGCCGCGCTATCGTGGAAACAAACCAAAAAAACCAAAAAAATACAAATTAGAAAAGCAAGTAGAAAACAAGAAGAAGATATCTTGTTCGATTTCTATTCCGCAACCTCTCTGATTAATCTTGCTTCTTATTCGATTTGCAATTTTTAGAGGGGCTTCTTAATCGCAGAAAAGCATGAGGAAGAAGCTCGACACGCGTTTTCCAGCGGTAAATTTTGCTTTGTTTCTGTCGTTCTCTTACTGTTCTGGTGTTATTTTGGTGCCAAGGGTTGATTATTTTGTTTGCATGGGAGACTTAGGGTTTTTTTTTGCGGATTTTGCAGTAAGGGTTTTGTTTTGGGTGTTTTAGGGTTTTAGCTTTAGGTTACTCTTTTGCTTATTCAGTTCGTTTAGAGCTTAGGAATTATTTTTTTCTTAGGTTTTGAGTGTTTAATGGCCAATTACTGGATCCTTATGGAAGAGCTGAAATATTTGTCAAATTTCCAAACAGGCCCATCTTTTTAGTTGAATTAATAATTTATAGAATGGCTTCATTTCAAAAGAAAGATGAAAACAGAGCTCAATTTGCCCTTTCCTGCTGCAATTTATCATATTTTTAGGGTTCTAATACGTTCTAGGTTTTGTTGTCTGGATTGCATGGGAGAATTAGGTTTTCTTATTGGGGCTTTGGATTTGTACTTTTAGGGTATATTGTTGATTCAATTGTTTTGATTGTCGTAATTGGGGTTTAGTTCAGTGTTATATCTCTTGATGATTTCTTACGGCTCACATATTCTAAGATCTTATTTCGTGCTATGGTTGATTGTATGGTTTGTTATAGAGAATTAGGGTTTCTCATGCGGATTTTCTTTATGTTGTTGTTTTGTTTTTGAAAAATAATTCATTTGTGCTTTTACTGATTCAACTGATTTTAGGGTTTTGTTGGGGTTTTATCTGCAGCTTCTGTAAATTACTAGTGAATATGCTTTTTTTCTCCGCAATTTAATGAATCGAAACTGATATTTATTAATATGTAATTCTTTTTTTTGCGTATATAGGCCCGAATAAAAAAGATTATGCAGGCAGATGAGGATGTGGGCAAGATTGCATTAGCTGTGCCTGTTTTAGTTTGTAAGTTTTCTTCCTTAAAAAAAAAGAACTATTTTTCTCACATTGTTGTATTACTAATTTTTTTTTTTTTAATAATATCTGCAGCTAAAGCATTAGAGTTATTTCTTCAAGACCTTTGTGACAGAACATACAATGTTTCTTTACAGAGAGGCATGAAGACAATGAGTTCCTTGCATTTGTAAGGCTCCTTCTGAATCTTTTTATTTTATGTCCTTTCTTTATCAAATCAATTATATGATTAATTATTGCTTGTATATATGCTATTATTGTTTATTGCAGAAAGCAGTGTGTGCATGGGTTCAACCATTATGATTTTCTGAGGGATATTGTGAGCAAAGTTCCTGATATGGGCAGCAGTGATGGAGTGCCAGCTGGCGACGATAAGCCTACTCGGCGAAGGTATAATATTATTTTTCATATATTATTATTTGTTTATTATCTAATTAATTCATTACTTTATTGGTCAGTTAATTAATTATTAATTTATTCACTTGCTAAATATTTATGGCGTCTACAATTTGGTACATTTATTTACTTTATAAGGTATTAAACTATTAAATGTTTGCAGGAAAGCAACTGAGGATGACGAAAGCGAGGAAGAATCAAAGCGTGCAAGAACCGTAAGTAATTCTATCATTATTTCTTCCATCGACCTTCCTCTAAAATGCTATAATTACAATTCACCCCTCGAAAAAATCAAATATCCCATATATCCTTGCTAAAACTAAATCATTATTTATTCCCCTCTACAGGAGACAACATTTTGCCACTCAACCAATACCAATAATAATACCAATACTGGTACCGGTACAAATACCAATACCAATAATAATACCAATACTGGTACCGGTACAAATACCAATACCAATAGTGGTAACGGTACCAATACCGGTACAGGAAGGGGTAGAGGGCGCCCACGTGGCAGCGGAAAGGGCCGGCGCAGTATTACTCGCGGAACTGAGGATGATCCCGGTAGCTCACCTGACGAGCCGGGCCAACCAGCCCCCCTTCGCAATTTCGACTTAAATCTGGACGTGACTGAAAATGCCCTTGCCCGCCCACTAGGCCCGCCAGCTCATCCCCCTGCCCTTGCCCCTGCCCCTGCCCCTGCCCCTGCACCAGGTCCGCCAGTTCACCCCTCTGCCCCCGCACCAGGCCCGCCAGCTCATCCTCCTGCCCCTGCACCTGGCCCGCCAGCTCATCCTCCTGTCCCTGCACCAGGTCCGCCAGCTCATCACCCTGCAGCCACACATTCGGCTACGCCGGATCAGGAGGGGAAGCATGAGGAGTACCCAGGCTGGTCCATGGAGGAGATGAACAAGATGGCTGTGGACCCGGTCCAGTTTGCCCTTGCGCACGGAAAAGTGGAAGAAGAGGATTATGACGAAGAGGAAGGGTGACTTGTTGAGTTTAGTTAGAGATGCTGACGTGGCGATAGTGGGTAGGTATCGTAGTGAGCGGTTGTTGATGTGATGTGAAATGTTGGTTAGTACTTAGCATGGTTAAGTTAGGTAGATGTAGGTTTAAGCAATATTTAGGTCAGGTTTCTCTCTGTCTTCCCTCTGTTTGACGGTAGTTATTTAAGGTACAAATGTTATTTCTAGATGAAAAATGAAGAGAATTCTGTTGTGTTGTCAATGTTAGGAAAGATTTGTGGGAGATTAGTAGTAGAGAGGCTGTTGACTTCTAATTTTAGTTTATTGTGTCTTTAATGTTGAAAAAAGTTCTTCGGGTTACATGTTAGGTGAATTATTTATGTAAATCAGAATGGATAAAACCTTGATGTAGGGGGGAATTGAATCTTGTTTGTTTTCCTACTCCCAATCAAGTATATGAAAGATATTAAAATATTTAATTATT
Source organism: Juncus effusus (assembly GCA_027726005.1). Taxonomy (NCBI): domain Eukaryota; kingdom Viridiplantae; phylum Streptophyta; class Magnoliopsida; order Poales; family Juncaceae; genus Juncus; species Juncus effusus. The sequence goes on along the minus strand of CM050896.1, from coordinate 5,191,863 downwards.
CAGAGGAACCAGATAACAAGGATACTAAAATATTTGATTGTTAAAAAGAAGATAGTAAAACATTCAAATGAAACTAAGAAAGTAAAACATTCAAATGAAAGTATGTGCCAGGTCGTCGTCAGCTTAGCCCACCTTGAGAACAAAACAAGGGAGAGTATCTACATAAGCTTGGAAGCAGTAAACAAGAAGAGTAACTATTTGATACTCGGGCATATTTTTCGGGACGTTTGCTACCATTGCCAGTGAAAAACAATAAAATTGCTCTCTTAATATTCTATAACAAAATTCCTGTCTTTTTATTCCTCTCTTAAATTCTATAACTTCGTGCAATGAAATTTTTTTAATTGTATTATATAAAAGAATACAACAAAATCCTTATTTTATTTTATAACATGTTATAGGTTATCTGAAAACTAACAATGATCTTGTTGAATATAAATTATATGTAAATCTATATCTGGTACGTGATGTTATGTGGTGATTTATTATGCATCAACATTATAGCATAAAAAATTAAACATTCAGAGTAAATAACTGGAGTGTATAATAAGTAAAGTAAAGCAAAGGATCAAAAACAAAACACCAGTCAATAATTTGGCTTGGATCCGCGTCGTTATGCAAGTCTTCGACTCGAAGTGAAACATTTTTCTATGCCTAACTTAAAAATGAGGGTCCGAATTCGAAAAGCCCATTATTTGGGTCGTTGGAATAGATTGGTCAACTTTATGGAAATATCAAGTTAGGTGCAGGTGCATTCAAATCTTAAGTTAACGTTCAAAAATTTAATGTTTATTATTGCTCAGATGTCATCATCTTACGAAAGATAAGTGAAAAATAAAGAATTTTTTTGAATGGTTAGCTTCAAACCTCATCTATCTTCGCGGAAAATTCGTGGGTCACCATTGAAAATCTCAACATTTGAAAGTCTTAATAATTAAAAATCTAGTTCACTAAATCCCATGCCCAATTAATCTTTGCCACTTCTTGCCGTTTCAATCGACTAATTTATTGTCACCCTTTGACATGATAACCTTACCTAAACTCTTCTTTCTCTTCCATTGACAACAAAAATCTTTCTTCAACTCAATTCTCTCCATCCAGCCATGCGCGCTGCTGAAAACTCCAGCGGAGGCGCCTCATCTACAACCACATCAGAAAGCGTGCTCCGAAAAGTTCTCGTCTCATACTTCTACGTCTCAATATGGATCTTCTTGAGCTTTACTGTGATTATATTCAACAAATATATCTTGGACCCCAAGATGTACAATTGGCCATTTCCAATCTCTCTGACCATGATTCACATGGGTTTCTGTTCATCTCTTGCCTTCATAATTATTCGTATTCTTCGTTTAGTTGACCCCCCTTCATCTCCTGCCATGACCAATTCGTTATATGTGAGCTCTGTGGTCCCTATTGGCGCCCTGTATTCTCTTTCTCTTTGGTTTTCTAATTCGGCATATATTTATCTCTCGGTCTCCTTCATACAAATGCTCAAAGCCCTAATGCCGGTAATGATCTCTCTTTTTGTTACCATATAAAAACACATTTTATTTTCCTTTTCTTCGAACTCTGTAATTTATTCATGTTTATATAATTATTTGATGTTTATTCTTAAGCCTTATACAGTAAATTTATGAATAAATACCTTTTTGGATACGAAAGATCTTCAAGACAATTTTAAATGCAGAAAATTCGAGAAACACCTTTCAATGAACATATTTTCACTACCTTAGTATTAATTTTCAATGTTAATTCCAATCCAGGTGGCGGTTTATTCGATCGGAATTTTGTTCCAGAAAGAAAATTATAAAAAATCATCAATGCTCAACATGCTCTCAATCTCTTTAGGCGTAGCCATTGCAGCTTACGGCGAATCACGTTTTGACACATGGGGAGTCATGTTACAACTAGCCGCAGTCGGGTCAGAGGCAACCCGCCTCGTGTTAATTCAAATCCTCCTCACTTCAAAAGGAATTAAATTAAACCCCATTACTTCCTTATATTATGTCGCCCCTTGTTGTCTCGCCTTCCTCGCATTACCATGGTTTGTAGTTGAGTTACCCAAACTTCGTTCAGCTCCTTCATTTCAACCCGATTTACTAACATTTGGGGTTAATTCTTTATGCGCATTTGCACTTAATCTCGCGGTTTTCTTGCTTGTGGGGAAAACCTCAGCCCTTACTATGAATGTGGCCGGTGTAGTGAAGGATTGGATACTAATTGCTTTCTCTTGGTCAGTAATTAAGGATAAAGTCACTCTGGTTAACTTGCTTGGATATGGAATTGCGTTTCTTGGAGTCGCATATTATAATCATGTTAAATTGCAAGGCCTTAAGGAGAAAGAGGCGCAAGAGAAGAAACCAATGCAAGATACTGGAAATGATGAAGAGGGTGGTGCTTTGCTAAGGGAGGTTCATGGAGAGGAGGATAATAGAGAGGATGGCAGTATTAAGGCCTGATTTTTCGGTGTAGTAGTTTCCAACTATTTGTGACTTTTGTTGTCTGTTGTGTTTTTGTTTTTTGTAATTTATCTTTGGTTGGAATAAGGAAAGGATTTAGGTTTGTTCAATATATTTGAAAGTTTGAGATGGGAGAATATCAGAAAATCATGTTCAATTTCAGCTTTCAAGTTGCGAATACTTAAATTTGTTATTCATTTAAAATTTATATATAAATTGTAATTATATATAATAATTATGTTATGTAAGTTAGTTATGTTTAAAATCATTCTGAATTATATCATAAGTTATTCTATCCATTTATTATTTATTAAAAAAGAGTTTCTATATCACATCTAACTTTAAAAAATAGTTTCTCTATACAAATAAATCAATATATATGAAATAAAATAAAATAAATAATAAATTCATAAAAAAACAAAAAATAATAATCCAAAAAAATAATTTGGATTATTAATTTACAATCTAAATAATTTATGTTTGCATTAAGATTTCTAAGATTAAAATATCATCTTTTTTTATCTCTTTAGTTTTCTTGTGTCGGTATCTATTGACATATTATAAGAAAAAAAATCAAGTATTAATCAGACGATGAAGAAGATCTAAAAACTAAAAAGAAACAATAATTTATTTCATAGATTTTAGTTGAAACCCCATAAGACTTAATTATAAATTATTAACTTTAAAAAATATAAAAATAATAATTATATTTAACATGATTTGTAAAAAGGAAATATGATATTATATATATAGAAAAAGTATGTTTACTATATATAAGAAAATATAACATGACTCATTTTCTGAAAAAATTGTCACCGTTATTTTTCTTATTTATATTTTGTTAGTTATTAAAATGATACATATTATCCGTAATACATTAAGTAATATAATATATTCTTTAATACTCTGGAATTTTATTTGATATGATAATTCTCTCGTATTTGGAGATATAACACGAAACATTAATCTAACTGACCATATGATATTGTGGTAATAATTTAAATGAAAAACTAAGATTTGAAAAAAATTTGATCCAACGGCCGAGATAAAATTGACGATAGGTCTCTTGAGAATGCTTAAAGAGAGATGAAATTAAGGTATAAGGTATAATTTAATGAGAATATCATTTTTTTTACATGTTCTTTTATATAGTTTTTATTCACATATTTCAGCAAGAAAAAGAAATAAATTAGAACCATAACAATATGGAACTCAAAATAAAGAGAAAATTCCAACAAATTTCTATTTGATGATTTCAACATGAGAAATAAAATATTTCATTAAGAATTATAATTTTTAAAGAAAAAAAAGAAAAAATATTTATATTTTAATGGGTGAACTCTTCATTAACTATTGGTATTAATAATTGAACATAACTTTGAACTATGATTCATTAAAGCCATCTGATTAAGATCTGATGGCCAGAAACAAATTTATAATGATTCTCACTAAATTGGTGATGGAACACAAAACACCAATTCAACCAATCATATCATTATATTTTAATAACCACACACATGTTGCCATAAAATATCAATAAATTTGGGAAAATGAATGACTAAGATTTCACAAAAAAATTGATCGAACGGTGGAGATAAAAGTGATGATGTGGCCTCTTGAAGAGGCTCAAAAGTAAGTTAAAAATAAGGAGTTGGGGTTAATTCTTGAGATTTTATAGAGGATTATACTCACATACAATTTATACTAGGAAAATTCCATGCGCTTCGCTGCGATTTTTATAATTTTGTTAACTATCATCGTTTGTTTCATTATCTTTTTCATAAAATGTATGGAGGTAAAATTATAATTAAAGCTATATATATTAACAAAAAAGTTTTTTTTTTTTGACAGAAAATATAAGGTAGGGTTAGGAACATGTCATATACACATGCAAATATGAAGTTTATTATTAATCATAATAAAATCATTTATGCCTATTAATCATAATAAAACTATTTATGCCTATATTCTATATGTCTAATATAATAATATGCCAGGATAAATAAATAACCAAAAAAATATTAACATCATCATAAAAAATAAATATTCATAAGTTAAATCTAATGTTAAATATTTTTTTTTACTGTGCATTGAAGTGTGATTCGCACTAAATCTCAAATAGAACAATAAACAGCAAACAAACAAATAATATTGCTACAAATCATTTGTTTCACATGAAGTGTTTTGAAAAATCAAAATTTTCATAAAATAAATGGTTGAGGTAAAAACACATCTTCCATTTAAGAGGTCCAAATCACTGGCTACGTGGCCCCTTAGTAATTCTCAAAACGAACTGTCGCTATATGGGGTGGGTAATAGACATTGAAAATTGAAAAATTGAACTTATTTTTCGATGTAATTACTAGTTTTTTGAATAAACATTTTGTTGTTCTTTGTATCTTTTATTGATCAAATTTACAACATATCAAAATCACTCTCTCGACCAATTAAAATCAAATATATAGCTCAAAAATATTCTCTGAATTAAGCATATTCAGGGATGTTCTCTTGTTGACTTGACAGCTAGCCAGGGTTTTTTTTTTCATTTATGATTTATTTATGTAGGTATTTCTCTATAATTTATTCATTTATAAATTGAAATTACATGTTGATTGTTGTACACTTGTCTTGTGAAAGAAATCATTTTTTTAGGGTCCCAATGTCAAAGCAGAGTATCTTAATTTACTGCAAGGCGTCGTTGATGAAGCAATTTCCTGAAAAGTTGCATTGGATCTTGAGATGCAAATTTTTATTTGACTTTTATTTGTGTTTATATTTTCTTAAATTCAGTGAGCACTAGCCGTTAGGACAAAAAAAAAAAATCTAAAAACGTAGAAGCAAAGCCACGGAATATTGGGATCCCCAATTTGGTAGTACTCACAACTTGGAAAATATATAATTAAAAGAACCCTACTATGGCAAAATTCAGAATAAAAGGCTATTGTGGCCAAAGAAAATGAAAATATATATGTTTTGGGTTTTCAAATTGAGTGACTTGTTGAAGACAATTACACAAAGAACATAAAACTTAAGTTTAAAGTCCTGAACTAAATTAACACAAAAGGCTACAGAATGCACCAAAGTGCACGTTAAATAAAAGTTCTATAAGGGCACTTTGGTGCATTCTGTAGCCTTTTGTGTTAATTTAGTCAATAAAAATATTTACAACTAACCACTGTATGAATTTACCAGTAAAATAACATCACTTTACATAAAGAATAAATAATATATGCACTTCATAACCCTAGCATCTATAACTAAAAGGGAATTAAGAGAGCTCATCTAGACATGATTCTTAAATTTTCTATGTTAGATTTCACGAAAGAACCGAGCTGATTCCAAAAGGAATATTTGGACCCAAAAAACCTCACTTGTACCGATTTTTGCGATCCTTCTCTCAAATACTCCAATTCTTTAGAAATACCGATTTGAGCGTATTCTGGTTCTTCAATAAAAGGTAGCGCAATAGATCCATCTGATTCGAGGTTCTTTATCCATCCTCTTAACAAGTAATTTATGACCTGTTAAAATAGAAAATTCTGAATTATTATCATATCTTAAACATCAATTCTACAAGCCTAAACATCAATTCTACAAGCCAATTGATATTATCCAAAATTCGTATTCATCATGCTATCATACTAACCATAAAAAAGAGTTATTCATATAATTAGACAAAAATGAAATTAGCAAGAAAAAATCATTCCGCAATATTTCGCTCAGTTTCTCCGCTTTTATTGGCGGGCGGGCGGTAAATGATCTATGTTTAGAAGGTCAGCTAACCGTATCGTGATGACAAACAATTTAGAGTACTTGTGATTATCAGCACATTACATTTTGTTTGCCACTACAATACAGAGTGCTAGCTATGTAAGGGGCCTGATATGTAAATCAAATTTGTGAATGTTGTGTGTACCTCAGGAACTTCATCATGAGGGCAATGGCCAGCAGGGGTAATTTGGTAATATGGCGCATTGGGCACTTGCCTTTTGATTTGGAGACCCCAAATTGGCCTCACCCATGGGTCTTCTCTCCCGTACATTAGACATATCGGAGTGCCTTGAACTTCACACCTGAACACAAATACATCCACAGTATGTCATACAAATTAAAATATCAATGATTCAAAAACCTAATGTAATATTCATCATTGATGTATTTAGTTAAAAAATTCTGGAGATGAAAAAACCCAAACGAATATCAGCCCCATTAAAGAAACCACATAAGCCTGATAAATAGCCCTAAACACTTTCAAATTACAACAGTAGTAAGATAACAAGTCATTCTAGTCCAGCTCTCTAACTAACTCTAATTAATATTCCAACAATAAGGGTGACTGAGTGAGGTATTATCATACATGGACAGAGTCTCTTGGAAGGAGAGCTGGGCTCTGGGAGCGAACATGATGGAGGCGAATGACGCGGGGGCAGCGGGGTGCCGAGTCGTCTCGATTATGCGGGCGAACACCTTGTCCACGTCGGTTGAGTGGTCGGCGTATACTTGCTTCAGGACTTCTGATATGCTCTCAGGGTCGCTGATCTTCTCCCATCTGTGTTAATAGACAAATTAAGAATTAATAATTGTGGGATGGTTGTAGGATTTTTTTTTTCTTTGAAAACTATAATTGTACTTGAAAAATGTTTATATGCTCATAGATTCTCTACTTTCCCTTACTCTCTCACGCAGAGTCAGAGGTTCTTAATGATCTGTGTTGAGCTGGTAAATGTATTCTATTTTGGTGGTAAACGGTTTTTAACAGTTTTGCTTGCCACTACAACACATTTCGCTGACCAAGCACAAACAGTTGGTTGACTACCTAACAGTAGGGATAGAAAGAGAAATTCAGGTGCAGGGCATCTGACCACATGTTTTATGTGACCATATAGTACATTGAATTCACTCATATTTTTCAACCGAAAATTCTTTACGTTTTAGTGTATTGTTTATGAAACAAAGCATATACATACACAATTTCAGTGAGCCTTTTAACGAATTTCGGGAGAGGAAAAGTTCCAGACCAAGGAAATATCTTTGAAAATTTTGGCGATTTAATAGGGTTAGGAAGAAATCCCCAAAATGGAGTTGCATTTAATAGTGTAACTCCTTTTACAAGATTTGGGCATGAAGATGCGAAATAAAGCGACACAAATCCTCCAAGCGAGTTCCCTACTATGTATACTGGTTCACCTATTACCTGTATATAAAGTAGATATTCAAGGTAAAGATATATATTAGAGAAAAGAGAGAGATTCAAGTTTCAGTTGACTTTGATTAAACAATATCATTACCTGTTCAACGAACTGCTGAACTTGTTCACGCCACAAATCAATTGAAAAAACCAATTCACTAGCCCAAGGCTGAGGCTCTTCTCCAAAACCCCAAATTGCTTGTTTTCTGTTGCTTTTATCTCCATTACCAGGTGCTGGATCTTCGCCCGGTAAGGATAAACCTTGTCCTAAGAAATCCAAAGTCCAAACCCGATAATCACGCCCCAAATCCTTCAATTGTTTTTCATAGTGGAATGTTCCGACTCCAAATCCAGGCAAAAATAGAACAGCTGGTGAGTTGATATTTTCCGTTCCTGATTTCTCGTAATGGACAGTTAATTTCGGCTTATACTCCCAAAACGAGCTGCTGATTTGCGATTCAGTATTTCCATTGGATCCGTCCGGTAATCCGGGAATTTTCAATTTGGTAATTTCTTGGGATTTGTCGGGGATTTTTCTCAGACCGAAATCTTCGTCAGCTACTATGTAATTGTGGTTAGAAATTAAGCCTGCACATGCAATAGATTTAATTCTTCTAGGGGGAGAAAGCTTGGTTGCTCGCGGATTAAAGCAATTGGGTTCTAAAAATCTCAAATTAAGGCTTGGTTTTGGGTGAGATGAGACTGACGAGTGATTAAAAGAAACCAATTCCATTTATTTTTCTGCCAATTACTGGAACTAAGAAAAAGCGGAATGAAAAGTATATTTAGTTGAGAATATTAGTTGTTAAAACGGGAAGTTAGTTAATTAATAAATAGTTAGCCTTACCTCTTATCTCTCAACAGTCGACGGGTTTTCAGAGTGAGGAAAAGAGATTTTTAGAGTATAAAAAGCGAAGAAGGATCTTAATATAAGAAATGCATAGTGTGTGAGGCATTTCTGATTACTGGTAGGGACCAGTGTTACACGAGAATATATAGACTATAGAAGTTATGTGGCCTTCGAGCAAGTCATAGAACTATAGAAATATCGACTCGTTGCACAGTAAATAACTGTAATGAATAGCAGAAAGATAGATGGACACGTGGAAGAGAGATAGAGTTGTCGGTGTCTGATGTCTATTTAGGAGGCGTACACGATGTGTGCCGAAGAGGTGAGCTGAGGAGAGGAGAGATTGGAAAGTAAGTTAAGCAACACTTTGCGTATGAAACTGTGACTTGATTGGATGCTGATATTTTCTCGGGCCCATCTTTTCGGCCTCTTTCACCGTTAGTTAGTTGACTCATTTAGGGCCTGTTCGGAGATGTAGTTTGGAAGCACGGATTGAACAGGACTAGGATCGTGCTCGCGTTTCGCTGCGAGTATTTAAATTTATTATTTATTTAAAATTTATGTATAAATTATAATTATGTATAATAATTATGTTATGTAAGTTAGTTATATTTAAAATTATTTTGAATTATATCATAAGATATTTTATCAATTTATTATTCATTAAAAATAGTTTCTATATCACATCTAATTTTATAAGGATAGATATCTCTATACAAATAAATTTACATATATGAAATAAAATAACATAAATAATAAATTCATAAAAAACAACAAATAATAATTCAAAAAATAATTTGGATTATTAATTTATAATCTAATTAATTTATGTTTGCATTAAGATTTTTAAGAATAAAATATCATTTTTTTTTATCTCTTTAGTTTTCTTGTGCCGTTATTTATTGACATATTATATAAGAAAAAAAATCAAGTATTAATCAGACGATGAAGGAGATCTAAAAACTAAAAATAAATGATAATTTATTTCATAGATTTTAGTTGAAACCCCATAAGACTTAATTATAGATTATTAACTTTAAAAAAATATAAAAATAACTATTATATTTAACATAATTTGTAAAAAAGAAATATGGTATTATATACATAGAAAAAGTATGTTTACTACACATAAAAAAAATATAACATGACTCATTTTCTGAATAAATTGTCAGCGTTACTTTTCTTATTTATATTTTGTTAGTTATTAAAATGATACATATTATCCGTAATACATTAAGTAATATAATATAATTCTTAATACTCTGAAATTTTATTTGATATGATAGTTCTTACATAATTGGAGATATAACACGAAACATTAATCTAACTGACCATGCGATATTGTGCTAATAATTTAAATGAAAAAATAAGATTTGAAATTTTTTTTCATCCAACGGCCGAAATAAAATTGACGATAGGTCTCTTGAGAATGCTTAAAGAGAGATGAAAAATAAGGTGTAATGTATAATTTAATGAGCATATTATTTTCTTACATGTTCTTTTATATAGTCTTTATTTACATATTTTAGCAAGAAAAAAAAATTAGAACCATAACAATATGGAACTCAAAATAAAGAGAAAATTCCAACAAATTTATATTTGTTGATTTTAACATGAGAAATAAAATATTTCATTAAGAATTATAATTTTTTAAAGAAGAAAAGAAAAATTATTTATATTTTAATGAGTGAACTCTTCATTAACTATTGTTATTAATAATTGAATATAACTTTGAACTATGATTCATTGAAGCCATCTGATTAAGATCTGATGGTCATAAACAAATTTACAACGGTTCTCACTAAATCAGGGATGGAACACAAAACACCAATCCAACCAATCATATGATTATGTTTTAATAGCCACACACATGTTGTCATAAAATATCAATAAATTTGAGAAAATGAATGGCTAAGATTTGACAAAAAAATTGATCGAACGGTAGAGATAAAAGTGATGATGTGGCATCTTGAGGAGGCTCAAAAGTATGTGAAAAATAAAGGGTTGGGATTAATTCCACGTTTTGGATGGGATGTAATTTGGGGTGTTCGGGTACCATGTAGGAACTCAAGGTTTTGGGTCACCAATCCTGTCTCAACCGTGAAAAACTTCCATTTTTGCTGGGTTTGCAATTTGCACGGAAAGGAGAGAGAAAATTGTCTCTTTCACTATCACTTTTTTTCTTAGTTAAGATAAATTAGATTTTCTGTCAAGGAACTCTCACTATTTCAAAGCCTAAATTCTTCTGGATGCTAAAAAATTAGATTTTACCTTCTATTTTGCTCTGTAAATTGTGAAATTATTGCAGACAACAAATGGAGAATTTCACTTCTATCTTTCTTGTTTCGTCTTTTTCTTTTGTGCTAAGAAGACCCTGAATTTACATTGATATTTGAAAAGAAACTTTGCATATATAAAGATCTCAGTCCATTGCCTTTAATCTCAGTCAATTTAAATTTACAGATATACTCACCAGCTGCGTTGAATGTTTTTTTTTTTATTGAGATGTATTTATTTTTTGGGTCAGATGTGTTAAACTTAAACTTTAAATAGGTAGGAAGGCGCGGCTGCTCTGTTGAGCCGCACGTCGCTGAATCGGGTGCTCCAAGTGGGCCATTTTTGGTAAGCAGAACTGGCGATGCGGGATGAACCGGAAGCCGGGTTACGGTGCCCAACTGCGCGCTAACCTAGAACCCACAAAGGGTGTTGGTCGATTAAGACAGCAGGACGGTGGTCATGGAAGTCGAAATCCGCTAAGGAGTGTGTAACAACTCACCTGTCGAATCAACTAGCCCCGAAAATGGATGGCGCTGAAGCGCGCGACTCACACCCGGCCATCGGGCCACCTCCATGCCCCGATGAGTAGGAGGGCGCGGCGGCCGCCGCAAAACTCGGGGCGTGAGCCCGGGTGGAGCGGCCGTCGGTGCGTATCTTGGTGGTAGTAGCAAATATTCAAATGAGAACTTTGAAGGCCGAAGAGGAGAAAGGTTCCATGTGAACGGCACTTGCACATGGGTTAGCCGATCCTAAGGGGCTGGGGAAGCCCGTCACAGAGCGCACGATTTCGTGCGGCCCCCGAAAGGGAATCGGGTTAAGATCCCCGAGCCGGGACGTGGCGGCTGACGGCAACATTAGGAAGTCCGGAGACGCCGGCGGGGGCCTCGGGAAGAGTTATCTTTTCTGCTTAACGGCCTGCCCACCCTGGAAACGGCTCAGCCGGAGGTAGGGTCCAGCAGGGTGCGGATCTTGGTGGTAGTAGCAAATATTCAACTTGGAATCACGCGGCGCCGCCGCGCGAATTGTAGTCTGGAGAAGCGACCTCAGCGACGGACCGGGCCCAAGTCCCCTGGAAAGGGGCGCCGGGGAGGGTGAGAGCCCCGTCCGGCCCGGACCCTCCCACATCACGAGGCGCTGTCGGCGAGTCGGGTTGTTTGGGAATGCAGCCCCAATCGGACGGTAAACTCCGTCCAACTATAAATACTGGCGAGAGACCGATAGCGAACAAGTACCGCGAGGGAAAGATGAAAAGGACTTTGAAAAAAGAGTCAAAGAGTGTCCGACCCTTCTTGAAACACGGACCAAGAAGTCTGACATGCGTGCGAGTCGACGGGTGCGGAAACTCGGGAGGCGCAAGGAAGCTGACGAGCGGGTAATCACCGCTGGCCGACCCTGATCTTCTGTGAAGGGTTCGAGTTGGAGCATGCCTGTCGGGACCCGAAAGATGGTGAACTATGCCTGAGCGAGGCGAAGCCAGAGGAAACTCTGGTGGAGGCCCGAAGCGATACTGACGTGCAAATCGTTCATCTGACTTGGGTACAGGGGCGAAAGACTAATCGAACCATCTAGTAGCTGGTTCCCTCCGAAGTTTCCCTCAGGATAGCTGGAGCCTAATCACGAGTTCTATCGGGTAAAGCGAATGATTAGAGGTATCGGGGGCGCAACGCCCTCGACCTATTCTCAAACTTTAAATAGGTAGGAAGGTGCGGCTGCTCCATTGAGCCGCACGCCGCTGAATCGGGTGCTCCAAGTGGGCCATTTTTGGTAAGCAGAACTGGCGATGCGGGATGAACCGGAAGCCGGGTTACGGTGCCCAACTGCGCGCTAACCTAGAACCCACAAAGGGTGTTGGTCGATTAAGACAGCAGGACGGTGGTCATGGAAGTCGAAATCCGCTAAGGAGTGTGTAACAACTCACCTGCCGAATCAACTAACCCCGAAAATGGATGGCGCTGAAGCGCGCGACCCACACTCGGCCATTGGGCCACCTCAATGCCCCATTTAATTTAAAATGATCAACTTCGAGATATATTGAATTATGTTTCGAATTGTATTTTGAGATGGTAAGTATTAATTTTGGGAATTTTGATTGCATAAATTCGACTGAAAAATAAGATATAATTTGACTACGTGCGCTTATTTGTTTACTTACATGTAAATTTTTTCCAATGCATAAGTAGATTTTTTCAAAGAGAAACAGTAGAAAAAAAAAATTATTTTCAACTTTTCAACTATTTTATTTTCATGTAAATAAGCCTCTTCTCAACTTTTCTGATAAGGGGATTGATTTTGTTTTTACTTTTATGTAAATTTTTAATGCCAATCTGAAGAATGTAAGTCTAATTTGATTTGCCTCTATTATTCAAGAGACCTAGTTGTTATTTTTTGTTTATCATATTATTTTTTAGTGTATTAGTCTTGAATTGTACTGGTTTTGAGATATAATGAATTGCATTTTGAGGTGTATAGATTATAGAATGTGTAATAAATATGATAAAATTTTGAGTTACTTCTATACTTACTTTTGTATTTTAGTATGTTATAAAGTTAGAAACTGTATATAATTTTCTTTTATAAATTGTTCCTTTAACTACCAGTATAAATATTGAGTTGCCAAATATTATTTTTCATGGAGATATTGTTAAAAGAATATATTGTGTGTATATTTGTTTTATTTATATTTTTCATGGCTTCCTACGTTTTCATCAAACACTTTTTATTTACAAATTTATAAAGTTTTTCATGACTTCCTGCAACCATGGCTTCCTGATGCGCATACATTAGCTTCCTGCAACCATGGCTTTCTAAATCCTGCTCAAAACTTCGCTAGCAAACAGGCCCAACCATGCAACTCATGTGGGGTAGTGATATTTACGAGTATTGTTATTTAAAGGCTTTTTTTTTTTTTGACAATTTTGCCTCTAATTAGAAATGAAAAACAAGTAATCATATATATATATATATATATATCAGGTTCATTCTTACGCCAAAATCTATACTCCTCTAGATTATTGCTTAATGAAAGTTGTGTCATCCCATGATTTGCTGTAAATTTGTAAATGCTTATGGATTAATATTTGTAATATATCATTGCTTAACTTTTCATGACTTTTGTGGCATGATTTGTTTTATTTGCATGAAATAAATTCACATGAATTCTCATGATGAATTAGCATTGTTTCATGAAGAATCATTTTCCACTAAAGTTTATGCTTCACTTCAATTAGCATGATCATGTTGACGAAGAATGGTATACACAAACAATTCAAGAAGTTATGCACACAATCACATACAAAATGGTATACACAAACGTTTCTTATCTGAAATATGCTTATCTGCGAATATACTAGTATGGATATGTAGAATGTGTACATAACTTCAGGTAAGAAGCATACTTTATGTAAGAAGCTACATATCCACACTAATATATTCGCAGATTGGATGATCATGTTCTACTGATCATGGACATACGGATGTCAACTCTGGAATATAGGTACGTGTTAGAAAACACATACTGGACTGACCACACTATGAGAATATGCATGGTATATGTCATTAGTGATTCTCATATGAAAAATGTGCTTGTTCCTATGACCTGAAGTCACCATGGATTCCTGTATGTGGAACTGCATACTTTAATATTATCCTACGTCATCCGTAATAGGATGATCATTAGGCTCATCATTAGGTATGCACTGAATCATGACGAGGAATGTGATTGACCAAGATGGGATTTGTTACTCCCGTCAAGAGGGAGATATCTTTGGGCCCCCTGATGAACTAGGATTGAAGGAAATGCATGGCCATGCTCAAAATTGATTTACATGTGTTATTAATATCATTTTGTATTTGTTCAGTCTAATTCTCGATCAGGAAAGAGACTTTGAACAAACTCAAGGGTGACATACATCCATGCCTTGTGATCAAGACATATATCGTAGAACAAAAGGAATAAGCAAACGTCTATTCAGATAGGTTTATGATCACTGATCATTTCATTTAACATGGGTAGTCATGACATCAGTCTAGAGGTTACTCATGACTTACGAACTTTAGAAGATCGTTGCCAGCGTTAAATGGAACATACACGGTCACACAATGAACTCCATTCATACGGGATGAAAATACCTCAAAACAGTTGTACATATGATGTATAAATTGATGAACGAAATAATCAACTATTGGATTGTTGATTATGCAAAACAGTACTATTCCGTTGTCAACGGAATAGTTCCGTTCTGAACGGAATAGATATGGAAACTGTAATGACCATGGCAGCCAATTTTCTGTTAAGGAAATACCTATTCCGTTGCCAACGGAATAGTTCCGTTGGGAACGTAATAGACGCAGATTAGGGTTTTCAGTTATGGTAACTGAGCAATCGTTCGCCTCCCTCACTAGTATAAATAGAAGGCCAATGCCTCTCTATTTAACACACAATTCATAATCCTTAGAGGCCGTCGTAATACAGAAATAGAGAGAGAGTTTTGTGAGGTTATTTCAGAAAGTATTTCCGGGCTCCTCTAGCCGAGTCCGGTTATTTCGTTTGTCTGAAGTTCGCGTGGATACAAGTAGAGGTTCTCTAACTTGAGAACTTGCGAGCGATCGTTCTTCATCCCCAGGAGAAGCAAGGAGGTTCGCGGAGTTGAGCTTCAGAAAGGAAAAGATTGCAAGTTAGAATAGTTCAAACCTACATCCGTTCTTCGTCTCGCGGATCAGGAAGATCCGAGGTATATATTTTAATAGCTAATCTCGTACTTTTATTCTCTTAAGCACGGCTTTCTCCTATCGCGCTCTCACTGATTGCAGGAGTTAATGGTCTGAATGTGCCCTGATTTTCTCTCTAGAATCTGGAAAAACTTCCCGGGAGCGATTTTCCCCGAGCTTGGGGCTTGTCATAGAAATCCTTCTTGACCGTGGGTACTCTTCTGTGCGATCATGATCATTTTTTTTTCTCTTTTTCCATTGATGACCTGAACATTCGAAGCTATGCCGGTATTGAGATCGTTGGCTCCTCAAATAGCGACCTACTCTCGTCCTGGCCTTGATAGCCCTTCCTACTTCTGTACGGATTTATTCAATCGGCTACCTCCAACTAATGGTCTCTAAAAGAGTTTCTCCTACACACGAGTGACCAACCTGATTTTGCCATCCTCACTACTTGGCCACATTTGGTTACCCGTAAGCAATCCCCCTGGACTTATGAGTTGCACGCCAAAA
This sequence comes from Juncus effusus, assembly GCA_027726005.1. Classification (NCBI taxonomy): domain Eukaryota; kingdom Viridiplantae; phylum Streptophyta; class Magnoliopsida; order Poales; family Juncaceae; genus Juncus; species Juncus effusus. The sequence goes on along the minus strand of CM050896.1, from coordinate 5,175,869 downwards.
CACAAAACACGCGCCAATCTAATACAAAAGAACATATGAAATTAACAATCTGCTCAATCGCATAGAAAAGACCTACAAAACAAGTCCAAATAACAAAGATGCATGCCTACCGGGGTACAATGGTTCCGGCCAAATTGCACGGATCATTGAACATGTTATATAATATAATAACACGATCTAGTTTCAAGTCGTGCTAAAAAAACAAAAAATATACAATTAAAACATGTTGTTTATTAATAAAAAGCATATACAAATGAGAGGAAAAACATACCTGATTGAAATTGAATTTAGCATTTGCTGGGTCGGATCTCCAAGTTCGTGTTATTATGGCGTCCATATAACGCAGAAAGGACAAGAGGCAATTTACGAACGTTCCAATCATGCTTTTCGAGATATCTTGTTTTTAAAACAATTAAAATATGTTAATGAGATTATGACTATACTATGCACATTATTTGGAAAAATGTGACTATATATAGCTGACACACCAATAATAATTCCACCAAAGAAAACTGCATCAGAAATTTAAAAATATCGCGAGATGACAATATAATACCGCAATATAGAAAAAATAGGAGTTTGGGAGCCAATGATTGCGCTGGTTGAAAATATAGGCTGAAATGTATTGTGGCCATTAAGAACTAATAAAAAAAATCCAGTGTTTGTGCCAGCTTCATTTTGGACTGCCAGAATATTGGAGGCTAATATGAGCTAAATAAGAGAGATCCAAATCATTTTTCTTATTAAATATGGGTATTTATTTATTGACCCATATTTTGTATGGATTGAGATATGCATAAATTTAGTAAGATAACATCTTACAATATCTATAAAATTAGTAATTTAATAATTTAAAATATAGTAATCCATTATATAAGGTAAATTTATGATTTTTTAATTGCTTATTCGTATTTTTTGACGATTTTTTGATACTTTACATTTTCATAATAATGATCTTTTTTTATGAAGTAAAAAATATTGTTTTGCATTTAAATTTCATATATTTTTATGTATAATATTTTAGAGATAACATAATTATTTATTTTAACTACTAATTATTTGTTTCTATTATCCGAAGAATTACATGATTTATATTCGTATTTGAAATATCCGAACTGTATTTATATTGGTTTAATATCCGAACTATATTAGGACAAATCTGGATAATCTTATATGAACCGGATCCGAACTGTTTCATCAATCAAAGGTTAGCAGTTCAAAACTTCCAAAAAAAAAAAAAACTTTGGAAATAGAAATTTAGCTTTGAACTGTCCGAATCCGAACCCAATCAAATCCACCCCTCAACGTGATAAACCCAACGAGAACCCCTATACCGAGAGACGGAGAGATCGAGCTGTCGACCAATGGATCGTCAAGGACTTCAACTAGGCGAGACAATGGAGGACACCGATGCGACGGCGGCGGCTGTTACGACCTGCATCAGCGCGATGATAGACTCCGGCAGCGTAGAGAGTCACCGCTATTTCCTCGCCCGGCGAACCGTGCTCGAAATGCTCCGGGATCGCGGGTACTCCGTGCCGGAGACGGAGATCGAGCGCTCCCTTGCCGATTTCCGCGCCTGGTGGAACCCTAATTTGGACCTCGATCAACTTACAGTTTGCTATACCCTCGCCACTGATTTATCCAAGAAGGTTTCTTGCCCTTTTCATTTTCCCCTAATTTAACTTCAATTCCGTTTTATTCATCTGTAAATTAGCCATGGTTCGTGAATATTACTGAGGACTAGTCAGTGCATGTTTGTACTGGATCTCTCCTGTACAGAACCGTCGCATTCAATTAATTACCTGCTCTCATGTTTATTTCATTTCTTTTCAGATCCAGGTTTTGTTCTATGAATCAGCTGGAAATTAGGTTAAAGAATCACTTTAATGCTAGAGCGACCCTCAAGTATTGCAAATAACCGTCGTTAATTTCTCTTCCTTTTCAGATCAAAGTTCTGTTCTTGGGACCTGAGGCAGTGAAAATAGCAACGATACGAGATATTCACAACCGAGTAAGCAAGGATGGATTAAGCCGTTTAATACTTGTTCTTCAAAGCAAAATATCTTCACGCGCTCGAGATGCAATGAAGCTTATTTTCTCATTCAAAGTTGAAATATTCCAAGTAAGTTTTCTTTTCCATTCATACCCTTTTCAAAATATTATTTTTCTTTATTTTTTATTTATGTACCGAGTTTTTATTTGTTAGTTAAATGAGCTACTAGTAAATATCACAAAGCATGTGCTGGAACGTAATCATATTGTTCTGAATCCTGAACAGAAGATTGAATTTCTTACCAAGTATAAAGTGGATGTTAGCCAGGTACGATACCTTTTATTTAAATAGTATATATGTTCTGTTTGTAGATTTTAATTATTATTTTTTTTATCTAGTTGCCTCGCATGCTAGAAAACGATGCGGTTTCAAGATATTATGGACTTGAGAAGGGAACTGTTTTGAAGATTGCATATGAAGGAGATCTCACTGGATCTTATGTTACTTATAAGTCTGTTTTTTAACATACCATTCTTGGGTAATATTGGTAGCAAGTATCTTATTGTGGTGCCTAACTTTAGATATAGTAGTATGAAATCCTGTTTTAGATGCTGTGGAATGACTTATTTTGCTAATAGAGCTTTCCTTTACTTTGTAGGATGAGATTATGATGTGCTTTTTGTAGACTTCTAAAGTTTCACCTAGTAGCTAATATCCTATTATATTTGATATTGTCTTTGAAATAGATTGAGAGCATTCAATGATGTTAGTTTTGAACTACTCCGCATTTTAATAATTTGGATCGGATTAGTTTACTGTTTTGTTGAAAATTTAGAAGAAATGAAGATACATTTTCTTGAAATCTGTGGTTAAATTTGTTGATTATAACGAATCTCACGCATGCTAAAGAAAGGTCTTTCTGATGTATTAGGTAATTTTGGAATGGTACCCATATCTCTATCATTTTGAGCTGAAGCTGTATTACAATATTCTGTTTTTGTACATGTATTTAAGAAAATAATACGAATACAATATGATCAGTATCTAACTTGTTTCTGTTTTTGTACATATATTTGAGAGAATACAATATGATCAGATCTTGTTTGTTTTGAAATTTCGGTCCATGTTTAGTTAGAAGTTATAATAATAATTTAATTCGAGGGTTTTGCTTCAAAAACATGTGTGATATGTGTTTTATTGGTTGTGATCTCAACATAAAAATGAAAAAAAAAGAGTAGTTTTATTATGTACGTAGATTATTTTACAAGTTTTTGCATTGAACTTCTTCAATTTTCAACTTATTTTTTCTTAAACTGATTTTTTCTAACATATTAAATATGAAAGGGATTTTACAAACGCACAAAATTTTAAGAGACCTGATGTTGCATGATGGAGTTTTTTGTCATGCTCACAATGCGAAAAAACAATATATAGAGTCAATAGATAATATATAAAATTAAATAAATAATATATAAAATTTATTTTTTTAAGTAATATGTAGATGCAATAAACAATATATACGTAAAATATTATATTGAAAACAAAAACAATATTGACAAAGCAGAAAAAAAGTATACAGTCACGTTATGGGTGTGCTCAAACCCATTGTCCTATACTATATTGGGAAATTTATCAAAACCCCCCTAACTTTTCTCAATATTATGAAAAACCCCCTATTTTTTAGATTCCCTCTTTTAGTATAAAGTAGCTTGAATTTTTTTTACCCCACCTAGTGGGGTTAAATCTAACATACAAGTAGTTAATTTTTTTTATTGACCAAAATGCCCCTTCTTTTTATATTCGATTTGAAGATATAATTAATAGATAAATAATAAATAAATAATACATAAAAAACATAATTAAAATATAATAAATAAATAAATAGTACATAATTAACATAATTAAAATATAATTCATATATAACTAAAAATTAATTAGGTAAATATTACTTTCTTTATTTTTGCGTAAATATTATATTATTTTTCTGTGTAAAAATATTACTCTATCATTTTTTTGCTTTTTATGATTTTATTTATTTATTGCCAATTTTTGTTTATATTTTATGTAAAATATTATTTTTATACTTTTTATTACTTTGTATTATGTAAAATGTCTGCAACAGAAGCCCAAGCTTATGGTATCATTTATTATTTTAATTAAAATATTATTTTTTTTATCTAAAAGTGTTATTTTTCCTTTAATTTACCTTTTAATGATTTTGTTTACTTTTAAATTCTCCTTTATTTATATTTTATATAAAATATCATTTTTTATTTATTATCTTGTTGCGTAGAAATTAAATTAGAAAAAATATTTTAATGAGGGCATTTTGGTTCATATAAAAGTTGAGATGGATGGAATGTTATGTTTAACGCCAGTAGGAGGTAAAAGAAAAATTCAATATGCTTTATAGGGACTAAAAGAGGAAATCTAAAATAGGGGGTTTTTGATAATATTGAGAAACGATAGGCGTTTTTGATAAATTTCCCTTCTATATTTGGTTCACAATTGACATACATCCATTCTAATTTCTAAAGCATGGTTTAGGACTTCAAAAATAAAACAAATGCAGTAAACAATGACAACAATAATATAATATAATATAATACAATATAATATAATATAAGTATATAATATAATATAATATAATATAATATAATATAATATATGATTCAGATATAGAGTGCCAATATTTTGGAGTGCCCAGCAACGCTAGATTACAAAAGGTATGATGAAATTACAAAAAAATATTTTTGTAAACAGAAAAGATATAGTGAAATTACAAAAAAGTATATTTTCAAAAAAAATATATTTATAAATACAGAAGGTGTATTTAAAGTGCAAATATATACGTATACAGATAAAACTGTATGATGAATGCTTTTGAAAACTCAAAAAACTGAATACTCTGAATAATTTCTCTATAATACAATGAAGATGATTCTTTTAACAACTTTCTTATTTGGCCAACGTGGCAACACCAACCTGAGCCTTACGATCAAAAAACATCAGACGGCTTATATGCATTTCCGCACTTCCTTAAAAAATGAGTTATATAACCGGTTTTCATTCGGTTCAGCTGGTTTTGTGGGGTTTTTTTTGGGCATCGGTTTTTTTCTCTTTCTAATTATCTGACCTCTTGAGCACTCTTCTCCATAGTCGAGACACGCTCCCTCTTCTCTTCCTGCTCTTAACTCGTATGAAAATCATGGCCTGGCTAGCTCTCCCTCCCATGAAAGCACGCACAACGAAGATCCAATAAGCACTCGTCTCTTCACTCTCTTTCAATCGGAATACCCTCCTCGTGCATGGTTGTGGTTCTGTCTATCTCACTCGCACGGAGTGCCATGTCCTCTAGAGCGAGAGCCAGATCGTTACACAAATTCGACAAGGTAACTAACTAGACTAGTTTGGACTATGTTTTTCGTAATTTCTGCTGATTTTTGAAAGATTCTACTGATTAGGCACTAATTTGAGTAATTAGCGTTGATTTCGACTATTTTCCCCAAATCAGCCATAATTTGGACTTCATTCTACTGAATAAGGTGTAATAAGAGCTGATCTTTTATATAATTGATGATTATGAGCACTAATTAGCCAATTCGGACTGAATTTTGAGGGTAATTAGCCATATTCGCAACTGCTCAGAGACAAATAGATACTTCAAATCTTAGGTCCACTTATTTTTGGTCTAAGTAGAAATCAGTTTGTTTCCACTTTCCATATCTATAGTGTAAAATGATGCAATTTATTCATTTTTTATTTAAACTTTCAGGTGTCCAGAAACTCTACCTCTTAATTCAGATTTGATAATTCATTTCACACCTATGGTGAGTTCTTGAAGCTGAGTCAAAAGGAGGATGTTAAAACTTATACTGGACCCTAAATCCCTAATCAGCCATCATTACAACTTAATTACAAGAATTAAGAGTAATAAGCTGATTTGTATATAATTGATGGTAATTAGCCTATTTTGGAGATAATTATCCATTGTTAGGTCAAAATATGAAAAAGGAAGGCTGATTTCAGCTGACAAAGTTCTCGAAATTCCTTTCGTATTCAATTTAATATGGTAGTTTTCGGGTTCAATTCTTGCATTTCATAACTCATAGTTTCGTAAATATTTTCTTTTTCTTTTTTTCTAATTCAACAAATTTTATTCTTTTTATAAAACAAAAAAGGCACAAATCATACCCAAAAACAAAGAAAAAGAGTGCATAATGAAACAAGCTGCTCATGTATAAATTTATACTTCTGTAAACCAAATTGTTTAAAATTTTAACGGTTTTATGAAATTTATTATTAACAGGGTGAAGAAAAAAAACAAGCATTATGGTGAAGGAAAATCGGTTTCACACACGGATGAATTTTTTGAAGTGATTTGAAAGAGGGAGAGGGGTTGTAAAGTAGTCTTGTTAGAATATGTGATATGTGAACTGAATTTGTAATACGTTAATACTTGAGAATTGGATGAGTTTGTATTTGTAATTTGGATATGAATTGGTATTTTGAATATATCTGAATTGTTTGAATTGGATATCATGTCAAAATTAATCAAATATAATGTTAAAATTTATTAAAATCCATGTCGAAATCTGTCAAAATTCATCTAAAAAAATCATACATATTTATGTTTCAACAAGAATGATGTCAAAATACAACAAAATTTATGTCAAAATATTACAAAACTCATGTCGAAATTCAAATAAAAAAAATATATCAAAATACTTAAAATTCACAAAATGCTTTATTGACCCTAAAGATCACATAATAGCTACAAATCCAAAATTAAAGCCACAAATTCAAATCCTATAGCAATAAAATAACTTAATATATTCATCATAAACTCTAAAATACCGAATCATACAATTATAGATCCATAACATAAAAAAAATTCAAATCTATAACATCAAAACAACTTCAAAATATATCATAAACCCTAAAATTGTTTATATATTAATTAACAAGCTTTAATCATCCAATGCACGAGTATCTTCCTCCTGAAATGTAATTGAAAGAAATATGTCAATAAATAAATTTTACAAACTAAAAAATGTTAAAGATTAAAAAATACCTCATCATTCTCTTTGATATAGGGCGATGTAGAAGAACGCAATAATACATCTTTAAATGAAGTTTTTTTTTGCTAAATGAAGAGAGCTAAATGAAGAGATATTTTACGTGAGATTTCTTTTTATAGTTCTAGCTCCACCACAAAACACGGAGGAAAAAGTGGGGAAGTCTTTGGATTGCATGTTGCTGGGAACTATGAAAAGAAAGAAATGTCAGAGTTTTCCATCGCAAGGAAAAAAATGTCCACCGGGTCTTCGAAAGCACAAAAGTCGAAGCAGAAGAATGGACACGAGCGGCAAGCATGAAAGCCAATACCAACAACAAGCATTAGTTTTTAGAATCATAGATAGGATAGGGGAGTAGTGTGATTTGGTAGTGTTATTAGCATAAGAAAAGCAAAATCAAACCTTTGTAAATGACCATGTGTAACAAAGCAACCAAACAATGCAAGTCTAAGTAGGCAATTTGCCTACATCTCAAAAAAAAAATATATATATAGTTCTAGCTCCGCCGAATTCAACCGCAATTACAACAAGCCGCTATTTTTCAGATTTAACAATAGTGATAAACCAAAAAAAATCTGAATACCTGGAAAAAAAATGGTAGTTGTGAATATGGTTAATTACCCCCAAAATCCAGTCCAAATATGCTAAGTAACCCTAATATTCAGTCCAATTAGTCAAGTAACCCTAATATTCAGTCCAATTATGACTAATAACCCCCAAATAAGTGCTCATACCATCGATTATATAAAAGACTGCCCTTATGACACCTCATTCAGTCAAATTTAATCCAAATATGCTTATTAACCTAAAATTCAGTCCAAATATGACTAATTATCCCCAAACTAGTGCGTATAGCCATCGATTATATAAATAACAACCCTTACTACACGTTATTCAGTCAAATTAAGTCCAAATTACGACTGATTTGGGGGAAATAGTCGAAATCAATCCGAAGTACTCAAAATAGTACCAAATCAGTCAAAACTTCAATAAATCAGCCAAAATTATGAAAAGCAAGTCCAAATTAGAGTATAGATACTCACCTTTCCGAAGAAACACAGTGTTGGGAGTGAAAGAGAGTGAATACGGAGAGAAAACCAACGGTCTGTGTGTCTGTGCGACTGAGAGTGAGACAGCGAGAAGAACCGTCTTGGGGGTGAAAGAATGAAGTAAGATTTGGGTCGTGTTGCGAGCGAGAGCAGGGCGAAGAGAGTGAGAAAGAGGGAGCGTGCATGTTGTGTGAGATTCAGAGTAGGGCGAAGATTTACTCGTGTGAGCTTACTAGGGCGAAGAGAGGGAGAAGGATGTGGGGCGTGAGCTTCAGACAGCGAGAAAGATGTCAGCGGATGGGGATCAAAGAGGTCTGATAAATAAAGGGAAAGGGAGTTGAAAGGGAGTTGAATAGACAAGGCGCATGGGAGAAGTCGCATGGGAGAGCTAGATCAAGAATAAAGGCAAGAAGTTGTCTAAATCTGAGAAATCAGAAGAAGTGATTGTATGTTCTATGCGTGATCATTTGAGAGGAGGATGTAAGATATGTCATGAAGAAGAATCAATGACTGTCATTTCAGGTATTTCTTTTCCTAAATCTCTACTTGGATATTGGATATCCACTGCAATTCTCACAATTTGAATGTACAGGATATTACTCAGAAGTAGAAGATTAACTATAGGAGAAGTCAACCTATGAGTGGGGAATGAAGCAAGAGTTGCTACATTAGCTCTAAGATTTTATTGACCTAGCCATAATGGACTTGTAATGAAATAAATGTTATTTCTATATTAGCGTTAAAGTGGTTGTAAAATTTATTATTTAGAATAATAAGATTTTCCCAGATTTATCTATTTGAAATGTTCACTTAGAAAATGACCATTATATGCTAAATAATAAGTCCATTTATTCCATACTTCTAGCAATGTCATCTAAGTCACAGAATGAGAATCGCATTTCTAAACTCTACCTTATGTGGAATGGTAGACTCATTAGATCTAGGATCAATTGAGACGTGCGAATTTTATTTATCGAACAAGATGACAAGAATAGACAAGCTTTAAAAGGTTGAGTAGTTTGTTGAGACTCATGCATACAAATACACGAGAGACAACAAGCAAGACAGCTAGAAATAGGAATATCAGTATTTCATCTTAAAGTGTTTTAAGTAAAAAGTTTACTTAATGAAACACAAAATGTTCAAAGCATTTAAGAATGAAATTTGATATCGCCTTGACAAGATAATAAGAGCATTTCGATCAGATCAAAGTGACAAGTATTTGAGTCAATAGTTTGACAATTATCTTAGAAATTGTGAAAAGGGTTTCACAATTAATTATATATGCAGCATCTCACGATGTGCACATAAAGAAGAAGATGAAACTTATTGGATAAGATTCAGTCTATGCCTCGAAAATCTTTGTAGGTTTATACTCTTAAACATACTAAACACTGAATAACAAAAGGTTCAAAAGGACACAATATATGATATGAATTGGAATGGTCCCAAGTTGTCTTTAAAAGGTTGAAGTACGACTCGTGTCAAAAGGTTTGACGACGTCAACACAACAATGTCATAAATATTTGTGGAATATCAATTTGATATTGTTTTACATCCATTACGAGTTCAAATTGTTTGCTACTCATAATTCAGACTTCTTTAAAAGAGATCTCATCTCCTAAAGAAGCAGTGGGAGTGTAATACATCTCGAAAGGTTCGAGATCCACATACTAATGGAGTATCTAATGGCTTGATGACCATTGCATACAGTACATGGATAACCTAAAAATAGCAAAGAAAGTAGCTATAGTATGGGCTATAGTAAAAGGACTTTCTCACTTGTTGCTATTACGAATTCTAACTTCCATAGCACAATGCGATTGTGAATGATGGAACAAGGATAGAAAACTCACATTCCTTTATAGGAACTTTACTGTGGATGTATCTTTGATACATGGCAAGAGTTTTGTAATCGCAAGAATTCTGAAAGGTAAATTCATGAATTCATGAATGGATTAAAGCAAGCATCTCAGGATGAATCTATTTGACAAAGTAAATTGAAGAATTTGACTTAATCAAAATAGATGAGACCACCTTGATTTCAAGAAATTCAGTGGGAGTATAACAATCTTCCTACATTACAACAACTTACAGTTAGGAGTTGAAGTCTATACAGACTTCTGGTTGTAAGATAAAGCACATTGGTAAAATATTGAAAGAATTTGATGTGCAAGAAATGTTCTTGCTCATGGTGTTCATATGAATGATGAAAAGATAAACGAATGAGATTCTATACTTTCAGCCATACGTTGAAATATTCAACATGCAAGAAAGCATTCTTGGTTATGACATTCACATGAACAATAAAAGGATATAAGAATTAGATTTTATACCTTCAACCATATATTGAATATTCAATATGGAAGAAAGAGTTCTTGTTTATGGCACTAATATGAACAATGAAAGACACATGAATTGGATTCTATGCTTTCAACAATATATATTGAAGGAGTTCAATATGCAAGAAAAGATTCTTGCCTATGACGTTCATATAATGAAGACATGCGCTTATCATCCGTTTATTGAAAGGTTCAATATACAAGAAACAGTTCTTGATAACAGGATGAATAAGAATTTTAAGCCATACAATGTATTGTGCAATATGCTTGGAGCATAAGAGAGCAAATTATAGTCATTTGATGACTAGGATAAATATCTAAGTTCTTATGAAGAACTAAGACATCCCGATCTATCAGAAGCTAGGTAGTGGTAAGAGATTACACTTTCCTAACATGGATCATTATCGCAATTCATTTATTTTGAATACAGTACTTTTGAAAGAGTTCCAAATAAGGCACTGTAACTGAAACAAGACCATATTGTCGCTTTAGAAGCGGACAATAGGTATGCCTTGATCTTAGAACTTGGAATAGTCCCGATTGCTCTTAAGGCCTGACGATCTATGTTATGAACAAAGAGTCGCTCAGAATAGAGCAACAAGGATACATGTGCCTGTTTTAGAAGTTCTCTACTAATTATAGAGATCAATAGTAGTCGTTACAAGTTTGCAATATAAATTTCTATAATCTGATAGGCATATATTTCCCGCTAGTAGAACATGAAGGTCATGTTGCCTAGTGCAAGTGGGAGACTGAAGGAATTATGCCCTAGGCCAAAGTATTGGACTAGAGATTAGATTATGAGAAACACGTTTATTCAGTTCATATATGAATGAATGTATGGGTGACTAATAGATTCATATATATTAGATGGACCATAAATGACACTTTGGGTTCACGTCATCAGAATACGTGATTCTGATAGTTGAACTGTGAACCAACGAATGTCACTCTAAACCGTCCCTAGTGATATGTAGGATGTTTATAGAGATAAACATACTTCAGGTAAGAAGCTACATATCCACACTAGTATATTCGCAGACTAGTTGATTATGTTCGGTTGATCATGGACATAGGGATGTCAAGTATGGAATATAGGTACATGTTAGAGAACACGTACTGGACTGACCACACTATGAGAATATGCATGGTATATGTCATTACTGATTCTCATATGAATAGTGTGCTTGTTCCTACGATCTGAGGTCACCATGGATTCCTGTATGTGGAACTGCATACTTTGATATGATCCTACGTCATCTGTAACGGGATGATCATTAGGCTCATCATTAGGTATGTACTGAATCATGACGAGGAATATGAGTGACCAAGATGGAATTTGTTCCTCTCGTCATGAGGGAGATATCTCTGGGCCCCCTGATGAACTAGGACTGAAGGAAATGCATGGCCATGCTCAAAATGAATTAACATGTGTTGTTAATATCATTTTGTATTTAGTCAGTCTAATTCTCGATCAGGAAAGAGACTTTGATCAAACTCAAGGATGACATATTACCGTGCCTTGTGATCAAGACATATATCGTAGAACAAAAGGAATAAACAAATGTCTATTCAGATAGGTTTATGATCGCTGATCATTTCATTTAACATGGATAGTCATGACATCAGTCTAGAGGTTACTCATGACTTATGATCTTTGGAAGATCGTTGCCAGCGTTAAATGGAACCTACACGGTCACACAATGAACTCCATTCGGACAGGAAGAAAATACCTCAGAAACAGTTATACATGTGATGTATAAATTGGTGAAAGAATAAAGTATTAGATGCTGAAATTTTACAAAGGCTGAAATTATTCCGGACGACCGGAACACAAGTTTCGGTCGACCGGAACTAAATTTTACAAAGGCTGAAATTTTTCCGGCCGACCGGAACACAGATTCCGGCCGACCGGAACTCTGGCGGTTGGAAGGGTTTCCTTATCGAAACTTGCCATCTTTCACCCCTCTCTCTAGTATAAATAGAGGGGCATGCCCCCTCTATTAGATACACAATTAGAATCTCAAGCGATAAGTTCTTCATCCCTAGGAGAAGCAAGGAGGTTCGCGAAGTCGAGCTTCAGGAAGGAGAAGGTTGCACGTCAGAAAAGTTCAGACCTACATCCGTTCTTCGTTTCGCGGATCAGGAAGATCCGAGGTATAAATTTTAATAGATAATCTCGTACTTTTATTTCCTTAATGATGATCCTAGGGTGGGTTGAACCCGTAGGTTCCGTTGCGCATGTAACGTACATGATTACGGGTTTCCCAACATTTTCTACTCTCTAAAATAAGGGTTTTGAGTTTAGGTCATTAATGGTGGAAGAAGAAGAAGAAGAAGAAGAATATGGATGATGTAGAAATGGTTGTGGTGGATGTATGAATGGATGAGTAGAGAGAGAATTGAGGTTTATTTTTATAGAGAAATTTGACCTAGAAAAGATTAGAAAATAGGGTTGTGGGCCTAAAAATTGAGCTTGATCCGTTTTAGGCTTTGGGTAGTAATTTGGGAGATATTTAGCATTCTTTCTCCTTTCTTTCCATTCAAATCCTGCTTGGGTGCAATTTTCTGAGTGCATTTATCAATTCCCCTTAACCTCATCCGAATTCAACAGCTAAGACACGTGGCGTACTCGGATTGGCCAGCATTCTCAACGAACAGCCACATGTCATTCATCTATTGGGGAGCACACGAACCTCGTACTGAATATTCTCTGCACAATCAAAAAACACGTGGCAATTCCTCTCCATTGCTGTCAACCGGATGGTCCAATACTTGGTGGATTCACTTGTTAGTTATTAAATGGAGGTATCCATTTTCCGAATGAGTGGAGAGTGAATAAAATATTTACTGCAGAACGCGTTTCCTGACGATGAGATGAGCCACGTGTCGCGCGTTGATTGGCGGTTCCGTTCATCGTACCGAGTGGTGTCAGTTCGTCCAGAAGACGCGTGAGACTTCGCCTCCGTTATCTACCGCTCGAGCGTCACTACGGTTATCAGGCACGGTGGTATACCATGCCTGAAAGTCCGAAAAATCGTGCCTGAATGTCTGTGCCTGACGGTGTCATTGCAGATGCCAGTTTCAGGCACGGCCCATGCCTGATATTTTTTCAGGCACGGTTACACTGTTTATATCAGGCATGGGACTGTACCGTGCCAGACATTGTGCCTTTCTGGCACGGACGGTGCCTGAAAGGGCCTTCAGTGCGGGGTTTTTTGGCTCGGCCTGTGCCTGAAACTGTGTATATTTTGAGATTTTCACTTGGTTTTCTGGCACGGCCCGTGCCTGAATGTCTTGTCAGCGAGGGTATTTTCAGGCACGGCCCGTGCCTGATACATTTATAAATAATTAAATAATTCGGGCATCAGGCACGGGCTGTGCCTGATATATCTGCAATTTTTTTTCAGCACCCTAATTTTTCTAAATCTACCGATTCAAAATAAATTTTTTTTACAAAACACACATAATTCACAATAGTGTATTCATACATACCAATTCGCATCCGAAATACATTGCTAAACGAAATAAAATTTCAAAGATCTAACATCCATTAATTATTAAAAACGCACAAATATCCATTTAAAACCTACAACAAACAAACATATCCTTAATCACCCAACCGCGAGACGGATCCTGACCTTTGCGTCACATTGTCGGCATTCGTGACGGGTCCAGAACCATCTCCATTCCTTTGTGCATTACGAGCGCTAATTCTAAATAAAAATACAAAAACCAATTATAATTCAATTACAATATTTCTCAAAATAATTATAAACTTTTAATTCTAAAACCTAGCCAATAAACTAACAAATTTTAATTAATCCTAAATTATTGAGGAGAAAATATATTTATAATGTAAAATAAATATTTTAATATTATAAGTAAAATAATGAAATATGCCATAATTAATCTAACACAAAATTAGAAACCTAATATAAACCTAATTAAAACTAAACCTAATATAAACTAAACCTACTATAAACCATAGTACAAACCCTAATTCAAATCCTAATTCATAAAATAAAATCAAATTAGAAACCATAAATCAAAAATAAAACAAGCCACAAATAAAAAAAATCAACCAAATACAAACCCTAATCACAAAGTTGATATGGAATAATTACCGGATTATGCGGGAAATTGATTTAAAAAGCCAAACTTCATGCTCGTCGTCGTGCGACAACCCTAATTAAACCCTAACTCAAAAAATAAAATAAAATTACAAACAATATATCAATAAATAAGCTATACAAATCCACTATATATAATGAAAATATAACCCTATAATTATTTGAGCTTACCGGATTGTGTGAGAAACTAATTATTTGAAAGCCGAACTTCATGATCGTCATGTGCCAGCCCTTCCAAAACCCTAATTCGAAAAATTCAAAAAATAAAAACTAATGAATAAATTTTAAATTGTCTTCTAATAAAAATATATGAAGAGAGATTACCTTGAGTCAACGGATCGAGTGAGACGGATTGACGGATAGGGAAAATCTTCTTTAACTCTTGATTATTAGATAGAATTTATTTAAAAAATAGAAATACAAAATTAGAGGAATTTCAAATCTTTTTATTCAATATTGCTCAATTCAATGTCAAAGTAATTAAAAATTAACCCTAATTAATCCCCTAAAATAATAACAAAAATTAACCTTACTTAACCCCCCAAATAATTTCATTTAAATTATAACAAAAAAATACATTTTTACTAAAAATAATAACTAAATATTAACCCTAATTAACCCCCAAAATTTTTTACTACAAATTAATAACAAAATATTAACCCTAATTAACTCCCTAATAATTTTACTTAAATTATAACAAAATTTAACAAATAATTTTACTTCTAATTTAATTAGAACCACTCATTAAATCGAAATAAAGCGAACATAAGTCAATTAATTGAAGCGAAAATAAATCAATTAATCAAGAAATTAATGAATGAGAGAGAGAAACGGCGATGGAGAGGGAGGACCTGCTGGGCGAGGGCTGACTGGAGAGGGAGGACCTTCTGGGCGGCTAACCGGAGAGGAGCTTCTGCTGGAGGGAGGAGCTCTGGGACTGATTTAGGGTTTAGGGCGGGGATTAGGGTTTAGGGCGGCTGGGGATTAGGGTTTAGGGCGAGAAGCGGAGGGGGAGGGAGAGGCACGACGGACCAGAGGTCAGGGAGAGGAGATGGCGTGGAGGTGGAGGAGACAGCGTGGAGGCGGAGAACGGCGTGGAGGCGGTTCCTTTCTTCTTTCCTTTTTTTTCGAGTGTTTTTTTTTGTTTTTTCGGCTAAGTCAAGAGGGCAGGGGCCCAATGTTGGGGAGAAGATATATCGGACCTTCAGGAACGGGCCGTACCAGAAGGCCTTAAATTTTTTTTTATTTATTCTTCAGGCACGGCCCGTGCCTGATGGTTCTGGGGAGCCATTTTTCAAATTTTCGCTGAAATTCCATTTGGCGGGATAAATAATTGTGTATCAGGCACGGGTCATGTCTGATGCCCTAATATCGGGCACGGTGTGGACGTATCAGTCACGGACCGTGCCTGAAGGTCAGCTAATCTGCGAAGGTGTGAACTTTCTGGCACAACCTGTGCCTGATTCTCACATTATTAGGCACGGTACCGTGCCTGATACCTGATTTTGTTGTAGTGCATCCAGTACTCTCCAAAACAAGCGTTATTTTCCTAATAGAGGCGTCCGTTCGAATTATGATTGGAGGAACGATTGAGCGGAGGATTCGAGAAAATGCGTTTGGCAGAATTTCATGCCACGCGTCTGGACCATATTTCCTCGTACGAATTCATCGTACTGACATGTCAGCAGTGTTCCCCACTCAAATTCCGCCACGTGTCTTATCTAAATCTGATCCCAACTAATCAAGCCGCGTGTTGCTTCCTGGTTCGCTTATTTCTAAAGGAATCAGCCACGTGTTAGCCTCTGATTGGTTGAGAGAGGGTTTGAACTGACCAAAAGTTGACTTTGACTAAGGTTGACCAGATCTTTTATTGTATTTTCTGGGAGTTCTAGAACGTCTTTTTTCGCGAGGTTTGTGCCGTTGGATTCGTCTCCTCGAGCTCTTCGATTTGGTACCCAGTTTGACCCCTTTTGGGACAGTGGACTTTTGGTCTTCTCGGCGATTTCTTGTGCTTGACTTTTCGTCTTTTTGTGGATTTTGTAAGTTTTGGCTTGGATGGTTGGTGGATAAGGGTTATAAGAGAACTAGAGAGGCGTGTGTAGGGTTTTCGCGGAGAATTGTTGATAATTCGGCCATCTTTGGCTGAGGATTTGCAAATCAGCCCTTTATTTGGAGTTCACTTTTCACCAAAGTCATCCAAATGTCATTTTTTTCTTCTTTTTAACTGAAAAATCACACAAAAATGTATTAAGAGTTTCAAAAATATTTTTTATTAATTTTAAATATTTTTCCAATATTTTATGTGATTTAAGGATAAAATCTATATGATAAAAATCCGAAAAATATGTATAAAAATATATATTACACTGTATTGGAGGACTGACGATTCCTATTGATTGTGTCTAGCGGCTTTCAAATAATCTTTCTCACAGGTTAAGAAATTTCTGACATTTTGACGGTTGAGAGATGTAATTTGTATTTCTTATGAAATAACTTCGAATTTTTCAGAGGTTTATCAAGAAAACTTATTGCTAGTGAATGGTTTTCTTTTGATTTATATTAGATTTTTAAGGGGTTCTGTGGGTTTTTCTTGTTAATGTTTTCATACAATTTATAGTTAAATATTTTTTTGGTTTTAGTTCCATGATTTTTTTCGTTTTCTGAATAAATTCAGAATTTATTATTTTTTTTTACTGTTTTCTCATATATTTATTTATTTATTTTTAATAATAGACCCCAGGTTATACCTGGGCATCTGTAATTATATTAATTAAAGAGAAAACTTAAGTCGTTACAATAAAGGAATGCCAAGAGAATTGGCCTCACAATGATTTAATAAGTAAAAATAAAAAAAGAATAAAGAAGAATAAAATTTCATAAACAAATTAGTCTAAAGCAGATTTTCCCAAAGAGTAATATCAACCTTGATGAATTCGGTGATCGTCGTGACATTAGAAGCTTTATTTCTAAAAGTTCATGCACAACGCTCCTTCCACAACCAAAACTATGTGGCAGCCAACTGGATTTGTAATTTGGGGTCTCCTTTGTATTTGAGAGTGTGTATGGTGTTTGTATTATCTAGTTCCATCAAAGAGAATAGTTGATCTCTGAAAAAACATTCCTGAAATAGATGTTTTGTGCATTCTGCTTCCGCCAGGCAAAGCAGACACACATTGGGCAGAATAGACCCCCGTTTGCTTAGCTGATCAATAGTCGGCAAAATGTCTCGAACCAATCTCCAAATAAATATTTTAATCTTACGCGGCAACTTAAGCTACCAAATGTAATTGTAGCTCATTTTGCATTTAGGGTATATAGTCAGAATGTTGTAAAATGAGTTGGCATTGAAATTTCCATCATTTGTTATGGACCAAGACACTATCAATTCAGTCACTGTTAGAGTTGTTGAAGTCCATTCCTCCCAAAGGTTGATCAATTCATCTAGCTCTCTTGTAGACATGCTGGAAAGAGGTAAGTTGAGTAATGTGGTCTAGTCTTGAATTGCGAAAGCATCATTTACAGAGATATTTTGTTGACTATTGATAAAAGAAAATAGATTTCGAAAAGTAGCTTGCAATCTCTGTCCCATCCAATTATGCTTCCAGAAAAATGTATTGTCCTCATATATTTTTTATTATTCTTAGTGTGTTTTTGTAATGAATTTAGGTACTGTTTGGTGAATCGAAATGATTGTCAGATTTTCTGGATAAATCAACTGCGGTTGTTTAATTTTCTTTCATATCATATCGTATGCCATCTATATATTTCACAAAAATATCATTAATTGAATAAATATTTAGCAGTATTTTACTAAATAATAATAATCATTATTTTTTTATTTTTCAGCTTATACATATACAGAGATAGAGATGGTGGAAAACTGCAAGAAGTGCTAAATTTATGAAGCTAATTTGTGATATTAAATTTGTTGTTTAGGACTAGATTTATAAGGTTCAACTCCAGTCTAAATCTAAATTTTTCGTTTTTTTTTATTTGTGATGATTTGTTAGGAATTAGTTTATTGGATTTTTAGATTCTTTATGATTAAAGAATGTTGTTATTTTTTGTTGGATAGATTTTTCTTTTGATGATTTTTTAATTTAATTTAATTTTTTTCTATTCCTAGTCTTTTTTGTATTGAAATTCACTTTTTAAGTTTATCAGATGATAACAAAAGATATTTCCATTTTTTATGGTAATTTAAGTTCTAATATAAGCTTACTAGAAATTGAGGTGATAATTTGTCTTTATTAATTGGGTATATTCACAACTTTATAGTGATAATTTTTTTTGATGTTATAACTTGTTGGTGAGAGAAATTTGTATGGAAGTAAATCTAAAAAGTGTTGACTGTGATGTTAAATGATGAAAAGAAACTCATAATTATGATATTTGCATCTTTTTATAATTAAAAACATTTTATTATTTACCTGTTGAGTATAATTGTTTCAATGCAGCAATAAATCTACATCTTAAATAGTCATATTTACATTTAAAATTGATACATTCCAATAGAAAAATCACCTCTCACCACTCATATGAAGTTATACAAATTGAATAAGAATCAATAGCAATTTATATTTATCATGTATTTGTAGTACAATCTGAGGAACAACCACCACAAATTTGACTTACCATGTATTATCAGATATGAAGTACTACATGGATTTGAAATTTGAAAATTCCGTCCAAAGTACACAATTACCATATTCAAATAAGAAAAACTGAAAAATATGAAATCTAAAAATAAAAAAATATAAATATCCATGGCTGAAAAATATTGAAATATGAAGAAAGTGATGACAGACTTACCCTTCATATTGACCGTCTCCTCTCCATGAAATTTTCTGTGTTTGCTGCAGCCTTTTTGGGTGTAAAATCTAATATTTTCTTCTAGCTGGTCAAAATTTTGAAAATTATTTGAATTCGAATCATTGCACGCCATATGCTCGATGAAATGCTAATTAAAAGATATGGGTTATAATTTTTTTTTTACATTTCTCGCATTTTTTTTTTACTTATTTCTCAGTTTACTAAAATTTCCATCAAATAGACAAATTTTTTCTGATTATTTTATTTATTGTCCACATTTTTTCCTATTTAAATGTTGTTAAAATTTGTAAGCTTGAGAGAAGCACCCGCCTAATAACTGAATCTGAAAAACGAGGAAAGGGAAAAAAGAGGGGTGAGTCGAAACTCAGTAAGGATATGCTTCGCATATGTTAAAAATAATACTAATTTTAATAAATAAATATTTTATTTAAAAATAATAAATATAAATATATTGAAAATTCTTTTATATTTGGATATCGATTTCTCATTCATCTTTCACGCACATACATTATATCATGCTCTGTGTCATCGAGTACACGCACAGATACAAGTCTTTCCGAGCTCGTTGTTGGGTGATCGGCGGCCTTGGATTCCACCACACACATCTTTATTCTTCCAAGTACGACCTCACATCTAAATTTAATCAGCTGCCTTGGATTCCACCATTCTAAATATTGAAATTTTGAAGAAAATTAATTATGCATAACTAGAACTCTAGAAGTTCTGAATAGCATTACACCATTCGAATAGACTAATTTATTACATACACACTCATCACATCCAAATATACAAATTATACTTACCAATTACCATTTAAAGATACAAAATTATGCATTAGCATTCAGATTACTTACTAATTACCATTCAACTTATATTTACCAATTACCATTCAAATATACAAATTAAACTTAACAAAACTATATCACATTCTAAACATATCTCTCATTTCTATTAAACGCCACATTCCGATTTTATTTCACAATTTCCTGCAAAAACACAATAAAATTTACATTAATAAGGAAATAAACAAATGATCTTAATAAGGTAATTAGCTTGAAATTATGCCACAAATTAAGGATGCAAGTGATCAAATTCTCAAATTCAAACTAATACCTCAAATGAAATTCCTAAAAAGCATTTTATTCCACAGATAATCAATCTTTTAAATGAAATGAGAAAAATTAGTAAAGAAATAAAATTTGATACAAATTGGGTTGAGCGTCGATACAACATTGAGATAACATTAAATATAAGAAATAAATTTAATAAATAAATTTATTAGATACATGATTTTGGATATTCCTTGTATTATTCAGTTGTGTAATACGATTTGAGCTTCGTATATCCTTAAGGATATACGACCGTTACATCTTAGGTCGAAATTGGAGTCATAGAGTAACAAAATGATATCAGAACGAAACGGTCCGCGGAATGTGAAATCAAGTTATAGGTTATTATCGGCAAGAGAGTGGGGTTGTTTGGTTTTCTTAATAAATAAATAAATAAAAAATTATCCTCTTCTTTCTTATTTATTACCTAAATTTAATTTTACCTCAAAATTTTTTTTTTATTCCATCGTTTAGGGAGCAATGATCTTTTTAAAGGGATAGTGATGTTATATCCCGAAATTTGAAAAATTGGGTGTAGGGGTATTTTCGATATTTTACTATTTTTACAAAAATATATATATATATATATATATATATATATATATTTTAAATTATTTTGATATTAATAGATATTAATAGTATGAATTATATTTTTATTTGAGCTTATATTGCTCATACCGAATATTTTATTATTTATAAAAATAGAATATTGCATAATAACAATAATATATTTTTGAGAGATAATTATTTTATGGGATAAAGATGTGATGTTGAGGAAAGTGAAAATAGTTAAGATCAATATAGCCGTATTTGGAAGGGTAAGTCTGTGTGTGGTGGAATCCATGGCCGCTGGTTAAAATTAGGTGTGTGGCCGTACTTGAAAGCGTAAGTATGTGTGTGGTGGAATCCAAGGCCGCCGATCACTCAACAACGAGCTCGGAAAGACTTGTATCTGTGCGCGTACTCGATGTCACAGAGCATGATATAATGTGTGTGCGTGAAAGATGAATGAGAAATCGATATCCCAATATAAAAGAATTTTCAATATATTTATATTTATTATTTTTAAATAAAATATTTATTTATTAAAATTAGTATTATATTTAACGTATGCGAAGCATACCCTTACTGAGTTTTGACTCACCCCTTCTTTACCCCTTTCCTCAATTTTCAGGTTCAGTTATTAGGCGGGTGCATTTGGTTGAGCGTAGACACAATATTGAGATAACATTAAATTTAAGAAATAAATGCAATAAATGAATTTATTTGATACTTGATTTTGGATATTCCTTGTATTATTCCGTTGTATAATACGATATTAGCGTCATATATCCTTAAGGGTATACGACTGTTATATCTTGGGTCGAAATTGGAGTCGAGGTGTAACAAAAATGGTATCAGAGCGAAACGGTACTCGGAATGTGAAATCAAGTTATAGGTTATTATCGGCAAGAGAGTTGGGTTGTTTGGTTTTCTTAATAAAATAAAATAAAAATCATCCTCTTCTTTCTTATTTATTACCTAAATTTAATTTTACCTCAAATTTTTTTTTTTATTCAATCATTTAGGGACAAACGATCTTTTTAAGGGGGTAGTGATGTTATATCCCGAAATTTTGAAAAATTGGGTGTAGGGGTATTTTCGATATTTCACTATTTTTACAAAAATAAAAAAATATATATGAAAGATATTTTGGTAATTTTAGTTCTATTTTTGGTTATATTAAATTCTGAGGTTTCTTTTAGTATATTTCATAAAATAATATTATATAGTTATTTTAAAAGAAAAATTGTTTGAAGTACTGTGATGATTTTGTCGGTGTATAATCATTATTTTCTGATGTTTACATACCTGATTAGCTTGTCCGTTTGGTTGACCGGGTCGAAGTAATGAGTATTAGCACATTAATATAGTTAATGCGAGTTTTATTTCAACCATGCGTTTTATAAACCACCATTTGGGTCTCTTTATTTTAATCTCTGACCGAGTCAAGGAAAAGTTATATTTGATGTTTTCTCTTGATTTAACGGGCCAAAAGATTAACTCTCCTCTATCTACCATTTATTATGGAGTGTTAATAGATTTAGAATAAACCGAAATATTCACTAATAAAGAAAACATGTCTTGTCTTTTACAAATGATCTTCAGTATATATTCTTCGTTCTCTCTCCAGATCATGTCCAAATCAAGGCATTCCTCTTACAATAGATATGAGCCAATAATACTCCAATTGTTGTAGTTTCTCCAATTTCTCATTTTCCTACCAATGCTATAATAATTACGACCCAATAATCTACCTATCAATAGCCAGTGAGGATTCTTTAGAATTTGGATCATTCCAGGAGCAAGGATTCTAATATTCTATCAAGACCTTTGATGCATCAATTCATTATATCATGTTGTGTTTCGAAGTAAGGATTTATGCTTTCGAATACGTTTATGATTTTTAAATTATTTTAATATTAATAGAGAGTAATAGTATGAATTATATTTTTATTTGAGCTCATATTGCTCATACCGAATATTTTATTATTTATGAAAATAGAATATTACATAATAACAGTAATATAGTTTTGAGAGATAATTATTTTATGGGATACAGATGTGACGTTGAGAAAATTGAAAATAGTTAAGATCAATATAGCCGTACTTGGAAGGGTACGTCTGTGTGGTGGAATCCAGGGCTGCTGGTTAAATTTAGGTGTGAGGCCGTACTTGAAAGGGTAAGTATGTGTGTGGTGGAATCCAAGGTCGCCGATCACTCAACAACGAGCTCGGAAAGATGTATCTGTGCGCGTACTCGATGCCATAGAGCATGATCTAATGTGTGTGCGTGAAAGATGAATGAGAAATCGATATCCCAATATAAAAAAAATTTCAATATATTTTATATTTATTATTTTTAAATAAAATATTTATTTATTAAAATTAGAATTATTTTTAACGTATGCGAAGCATACCCTTACTGAGTTTCGACTCACCCCATCTTTTTCCCTTTCCTCAGTTTTCAGGTTCAGTCATTAGACGGGTGCATTGGGTTGAGCGTCGACACAATATTGAGATAACATTAAATAATAGAAATAAATGTAAGAAATAAATTTATTAGATACTTGATTTTGGATATTCCTTGTATTATTCCGTTATGTAATACGATTTTAGCGTCGTATATCCTTAAAGGTATACGGTCATTACATCTTAGGTCGAAATTGGATTCGTGGTGTAACAAAAATGGTATCAGAGCGAAACGGTACTTGGAATGTGAAATCAAGTTATAGGTTATTATTTGCAAGAGAGTGAGGTTGTTTGGTTTTCTTAATAAATAAAAAAAAATCATCCTCTTCTTTCTTATTTATTACCTAAATTTAATTTTACCTCAAAGTTTTCTTTTTATTCAATCGTTTGGCGACCAACGATCCTTTTAAGGGGGGTAGTGATGTTATATCCCGAAATTTTGAAAAATTTGGTGTAGGGGTATTTTCGATATTTTACTATTTTTACAAAAATATAAATATATATATGAAAGGTATTTTTGTAATTTTACTGGTATTTTTGGTAATAATAAATTCTGAGCTTTCTTTTAGTATATTTCATGAAATAATATTATATAGTTTTCTTAAAAGAAAAATTGTTTGAAGTACTTTGATGATTTTGTAAGTGTATAATCCTTATTTTCTGATGTTTAAATACATGATTAACTTGTCCGTTTGGTTGACCGGGTCGAAGTAATAAGTATTAGCACATTAATATAGTTAATGAGAGTTTTATTTTAACCATGCGTTTTATAAGCCACCATTTGGGTCTCATTGTTTTAGTCTCTGACCGAGTCAAGAAAAAGTTATATTTGATGTTTTCTCTTGATTTTAGGGGGCCAAATGATTAACTCTCCTGTATCTACCAATTATTATGGAGTGTTAATAGATTTAGAATAAACCGAAATATTCATTAATAAAGAAAACGTGCCTTGTCTTTTACAAATAATCTTCAGTATATATTCTTCGCTCTCTCTCCTTATCATGTCCAAATCAAGGCATTCCTCTTATATTAAAATAGATATGAGCCAATTATACTCCAATTGTTGTAGTTTCTCCAATTTCTCATTCTCTTACCAATGCCACAATAATTACGACCCAATAATCTACCTATCAATAGCCAGTGAGGATTCTTTAGAATTTCGATCAGTCCAGGAGCAAGGATTCTAATATTCTATCAACAGCTTTGATGCATCTATTCATTATATCATGTTTTCTTCCGATGTAAAGATTTATACTTTCAAATACGTTTAGGATTTTTTAATTATTTTGATATTAATTCATATTAATAGTATGAATTATATTTTTATTTGCACTTATATTGCTCATACCGAATATTTTATTATTTATCAAAATAGAATATTACATAATAACAATAATATATTTTTGAGAGATAATTATTTTATGGGATAAAGATGTGATGTTGAGAAAAGTAAAAATAGTTAAGATCAATATGGCCGTTCTTGGAAGGGTAAGTCTGTGTGTGGTTGAATTTAAGGCCGCTGGTTAAATTTAGGTGTGAGGCCGTACTTAGAAGGGTAAGTCTGTGTGTGGTGAAATCCAAGGCCGCCAATCACCCAACAACGAGCTTGGAAAGACTTGTATCATGCGCGTACTTGATGCCACAGAGTATGATATAATGTGTGTACATGAAAGATGAATGAGAAATCGATATCCCAATATAAAAGAATTTTCAATATATTTATATTTATTATTTTTAAATCAAATATTTATTTATGAAATTTAGTATTGTTTTTAACGTATGCGAAACATACCCTTACTGAGTTTTGACTCACCCCACCTTTTCCCCTTTCCTCAGTTTTCAGGTTCAGTTATTAGGTGGGTGCATTGGGTTGAGCGTCGACACAATATTGAGATAACATTAAATATAAAAAATAAATGTAATAAATAAATTTATTATATACTTGTTTTTGGATATTCCTTGTATTATTCCGTTGTTTAATACGATTTTAGAGTCGTATATCCTTAAGGGTATACGACCGTTACATCTTGTGTCGAAATTGGAGTCGGGGTGTAACATAAAGAATCCTGGTTTATTAATAATCGCCAAGCTAGCTTAACTATTAATGCCTTATTCAACAAATCTAGTCTTTTGATATTAAGCCCCCCATCTTGAAATGATTTGCAAATATTATTCCGAGATCGTAAATAAAGATACCTTTTTATTTTATTTTTGATTGAAACCCCACCAAAAATTTCTAATCAAAGAAGTTATTTGCTTAATGATTTTATTAGGAATAAGATACCAGGAACAATAAAAGATAAACATAGAGAATATTGCGGAATTAATAAGAACTAATCAGGGCCGGCCCAATGGTCAGCACAGCAAGCCTGTGGGCTCGGGCAGCCAATGGGTCAGGATCATCCATTTATAATTGCTTATTATATAGTAGTCTTAGTAAATAAATTTTGGGCTTTATAAACAAGAGAGAAGGGCTTGTTTAGTTAATTGTTAAAAAGATAAAAACATAAATGGGCAGAGCTCATGACCAGATAGTAATGAGCATCTTTTGTATTAATTACTTGCCTCATTATTTGAAATTGATCCTCCTTTTCTTACAAATGGAGATACAAATTGATGCAAGATTTGCTCTTCTATTTATTTTTTGAACAAATGGAGGCATGTGCAAACTTGAGAGAATAAAAGCTACACCATCAAATACCTTCCCCTCTTCTGCACGCAACAAATTTTGAAGCAAAATGAAAAAGAAAAAAAAATAAAAGAAAAGAAATAAACGGATGAGAAAGAAGTGAAGTTTTTGTAGCTTTTAAAATTTTCATGTCTGACAACAAAGAGGTATATATATATATATATATATATATATATATATATATATATATTTTAAATTTCTCTATTTTAATTCTAGTATCTTATTATTTTGTAATTTCTTTATTAGTTTTCAAGTTTTAGCTCTAAATTTTTCATTTAAATGATTTTCATTGTTATACATATAAGGTGTTTGACGAATTGTCCAAGAAAAAAAAAATTTGGTAATTACGATGACAAATGAAAAACGATTCCGTAAACAAAATTCCAGATTTCATAATAGAAAAAAGAAGCAACGAAAATGTGAATTGAAAAGATCTCTTGCCGGTTCACTCTCCAAACTATTTGATGCAAAAAAGACAAAAGGAAAGTTCTTCAACTCAAGTTAATCAAGAAGAAATAAACGATACAATTGTTGATGAGCAACCTATGGTTAAATATTTTAATGTATTAAATGAAGAAAATAGAGAGGAGTGTAATGAAGAAATTTGTGAGGAACACAATGAAGATATTAGGGAGGGAAATAATGAAGAAAATGTTAATCTTGCGGATAAAGGTATTTTAGATCTTGAGAAAGATGTAGATGTGAATTATGATACAGGATTGTGGGGAAATATTAATGACACGAAAAGAATTTTATTGATTAAACGGGGTCCTATTAAAATTTTAAAAGAAAATGATGCATTTCCCAAGCAAGGTATTCGTAGGGGACATTTCTCTTGTAATAATTATATTCGTTATCTTCGTAACGGAGAGAAACATGAAAGAAAATAGCTTGTATATTCAAATGAGTTGGATAAGGTATTTTGTTTTTGTTGCAAATTATTCAAAACTAAACGGGTGGCAAGAAATTTAGCCGAAGAGGGATCTAATGATTGGCATAACCTTCCGTCAAAGCTTAGAGAACATGAAAGAAATTTAGAGCACGTTGACAATGTTTCAAGATGGGTGGCTTTGCAA
The DNA here is from genome assembly GCA_027726005.1 of Juncus effusus. Classification (NCBI taxonomy): domain Eukaryota; kingdom Viridiplantae; phylum Streptophyta; class Magnoliopsida; order Poales; family Juncaceae; genus Juncus; species Juncus effusus. The sequence continues at coordinate 5,148,552 of CM050896.1, read as the reverse complement.
ACCGGGTTTGAAAAATGAGCTACTATTGATAAAAGAATGGAGGGTCTAATTGAGAAAGAGAAGGTTCGTTGGAAGATGATATTAACCCGGATAATTGGTGTTGTGAAAACTCTTGTACGGAATAATTTGCCATTTCGAGGAACAAATGAGAAGATTTGGGTCTTGGACTTTTCAAATGACTTAAAGAAGTGTTGATTGATTTTAAACTCAACATTGATGATATTAGAGGGCAAGGCTATGACAACGGTGCAAATATGAAAGGTAAAAATCAAGGTGTGCAAAGAAGATTAATTGATGTAAACCTTAGGGCATTATGTATTCTATGTGGGTGTTATAGTTTAAATCTTACTCTATGTGACATGGGAAAATCTTGCCCAAAAGCATGGTCTTTATTTTTTTCTGCATTTTCATTGTGGGGGTAATATTGTAGGGTAATATTTTAGAACTACTTACTATCGGGCTAGGGCAACCAAAATGACAGGGCCGGTCCTGAAACTAATCTAGCTGCATGAGAGAGATTATTTGCTTTCCAAGTGGCTAATTTTTTTGTGAATTTTTCTGTGATGAAATTATGAAGTTGAGATTTATTTATTTTATTTATAATGGGAAACCCTAAGTAAAGAGTTTTTCATTTAGAGGGCTAAAACCAATAAGTAGGAAAGCGAAATCTTTGAAAGTTTGGTCCGTATTGTTGGATTGATAGTTTGACCTGATAACTTGCAATATAGTAAGATGGCAGACCATGTGTTAACTAAATTATTCGGATCAGCTATGCTACAAACGAGAAGATCATCTGGAAATGTAATAGTAGTTAAGGAAGGAGAATTGGTAGCAAGCTTTAATCCTTGGATGTATTTAAAATCAAGAAGGTATTTAAAGAAAACATTTAGGATTTCCGTAGATAAGGTGAAGATATGGGGATAAAGGAGATCCTTGTATAATTCTTCTTGTAGGTTTAATAAACCCATCGGTTGAGCCATTCAAGTTAATCGAAATAGTAGTAGTTGAGATACAAGAGAAAATCCAGTTTACATATTTAGAAGGAAAATTCACTAGTAAGAATAAATCTTTGATAAAACTCCACTCAAGTTTATCAAAAGCCTTGGAAAGATCAATTTTCATATAAAAAAACTTTGCTTTTAAAAGACTTGGAAGAGAGAGATTGATGAATTTCTTGTAAAATAACAACATTATTATATTTCTTTTTGGTATAAAGACTTGCTGCTCTTGAGATATAATTTGCGATAAAAACGGATCATTTTATTTGCCAAAATTTTTGTTCTGAGCTTATAAGTGGTATTACAGAGTCCAATTGGTCTAAAGTCAGCCGGTGTTTCAGTTTGTTCTTTTTTGGGGATGAGAGTTAAAATAGTTCGATTGAGCTTGGTTGGCAATGTATTATAAAGAAAGAAATTTTTGATATTCTCATTATTGGCCAGAATTTAAGGAGAAATTTAGCCGTAATCCCATCCGGACCGGGAGATTTATTTTTGCCCAATGATTTAAGTGTTTGATAGATTTCCTCTTCCGAAGATATGGATAAAAGAATTTCTGATTGTTCGGTTGAGATTTTAGGAATAAAGGCTAGAATATTTGAGGGAAGAGAATTAAGGGGAAGGGGTTGAGAAGAGGTAAAAAGTTGTTTAAAATACTGTATGAAAGTATGATTGATATCTTTCTCATTGTTAACCCAAAGGCCTTTTTCTAAATCTTTTAGAGGCTTTTGAGTGGAAATATTTAGTATTTTTATCACCTTCCCGAATATTTTTATCCTTAGCTCTTTAAAACCAATATTTTTCTTCTAAATGCATCAATGTTTCATGTTCCTTCATAAGAGCTTCATATAAGCTAAAATTTTGAGGTGTTAAATTTAATTCCATTTGTAGAATTTGGGCTTCTAATAGATTTAAGTTACGTTTAAGAGAACTATTTTTATGTTTTTGCCATTTATCCAAAGTGGAAGCTAGAGATTTACATTTTTGTTCAAAACAGTTAGATGATTGACCTAACCAAGTACTGGTAGTAAGATTAATAAACTCTTCATCATTAAGCCAAGTATGATAAATACGAAAAAGAGGTTTTTTGTAATTTCTTTGGCTGTCTAGTTTAAGAAGAATAGGGTTATGATCACTACAAATTGATGGGAGATGCAATAGAATTGAAGAGGGAAATAGGTTGAATCAAAATTAGCTAAAGCTCTATCAAGTCTCGCTTGGATAAAAATAGAAGAAAATCTATTATTACGCCAAGTATAAGCTGGGCCAATATAATTAACCTCAGAAAGCCTCATATCAAGAATAAAGGTATTAAAGTAATTAATATTTCTAGCATCAGGTGCATTACCCCCCATTTTTTCATTAACAGCACATATTGCATTAAAATCTCCCAAAAGACAAGTAGGTAAATTAAATTTAGAGATGATTTACCTCGAATGATTCCAAATGGAAAAGTTATGACAATGAGTTGGGTCTCCATAAACACCAATCAGAAGCCAGGGTTGAGAAATCGGGTAGTTCTTAATTATAGCAGCTATATAGGGGGAGACGAGTCCACTGGTTCAACCAGTAATCCGTCATCAAAAATTAGCCACAGTCCTCCGAAAGACCGGTAGAAGGAACAATGATAACATTCCTTGAGGGTAGAGTATTTACAATGCTCTGAGATTTCAAAAGAGAGCATCTGGTTTCTGATATAAAACACAAAAAGGGGGAAGTTGAGCGAATTATATTACAAAGGTGATTAACTGTCAGGGTACCCCCGCAACCCGAACAGTTCCAAACCAATAAACTCATGGCTCCTCCGGTGGCAGGCTATGACCTGCCACCGAGTTAGTAGTATGAGAAGTGCCTTCAGAAATACTCATCGGTTGAAATTCAGAAATGGTTTGTCGTGGAGATTTACGAGGTTGTGATTTCTTAATTTTCACTTGTTTTCTTTTACCACCTATAGATGTTGGGATTGGAGGAGGTGACACCTGACATAAACTGGGGTACAAAGAATTGTGAAACAAAATCTGTCCGATAAGAAGATATAGGAGGTGTAGGAGTTTCATGTTGCGGGGGACCCATTAGAAGAGGGAGATTGGTTGAAACGGGAGGGTTCTTAAATGGAGTAATAGTTCAACCGGATCCGATTTGAGATTGAGTTTGATATTTTATTTGTAAATCATGATTCACATCAGTATTAGGTTGTGGAGGAATAGGAGGGTTAAAAATATTTTCACTCCGTGAGGAATCAAATAGTAAGGGGTTGTATGATAGGTCAGAGGGTTTTTTAAATGTGGTGGAGCTAGAAGATGGAAAAGTTGGACTTTTTGGAGATCATGGAAAATGATATGTAGAATTAACCCATTTGCCAAGCTTTGGTGTTATTTTAAGTTTCATGTCATCCCTCCCTTGTTGAGAAATATATCGATCATCAATTTTTCTAAACAGACTAGCTCTAACGCGCAATTAGTAGAAATATGACCCATAATCCCACAAAAGAGACAAATTTTATGGAGCCGTTCATAATGAACATAAACATGATATGTTGAGGAAGATGGCAGATCAACAAGTATTTTATCTATTATAGATTTTCTCAAGTCAAACTTAATTTTAGCACGGGCAAAAGTTGCCCAATTAACAATTTCTAGATCAGAGGGGTGGGTAACATCGCCGATTTTGGCTGCAATAGAGGTAACTAACGATTGATCCATATGAATTGGTTTGAGGCCATGTAATTGGATATGAACATCAATAAAATTGAATTCAATACCATGAAGAGGAACATTTGAGTCAATTTCATTCATTGCAATAAAATCTCCATTAAAAGTCCAGGGTCTCCATTCAAAATACGAGTCTTTGTTCCCATATTAGATAAGTGAATTAAAAAAGAGTTTGATTTACTTAAAGTAACCATATTAGTATCATCTGGGAGATTCCAGACTCGTAGCAAATTTTTCTTAGCACCAGGCAGAATAATCAATTGATCCGAGATTGTACAAATAGCAAGACAAAGATTCCAGTTTGGATTATTGTTGCTAAGAGAGTCGTTCGCTGAAACTCGGATCTCATCCGATAGATTTTGGAGTAAATCCTCAAAACGCTTAGCTAGGTCTTCCTCTGATATAGTATTGAGATGAGCCATGAGAGGAGAAGAGAGTGAGAAGAGAAGAAGATTGATGTGAGTAGAGAGATGAAATTTATAACGAATTGGATCTATTCGTAATATTAAATATTCCAGGGCTTATGTACAAAATATCAAATATTTGGAAGCTTTGCTGGCGCACTTATTGAGCAGTTCATTATATTTTGGTGTTAGCATTTAATGTTCTCGTGGGGGATATAGATATTGGTTTGAAAAAGAAAAAGTAACTCATATTTGTGATTCTTGGTGCGATCAAAGGGTTGTGTATAATCATGACTTCACCAAATGCAATGTTAGTGATCATTTTTTCCAATTATCTTGGGAAGAGAAACAAGCGATTGATAGATACAAACAAAAGAAGATGGATGAACGGAACAAAAGGGTTGACTTAATTATGGAAAAGGTAGATCGGTGGTTGGGCATTTACACTAGTAAGAATTGTAACCTTTTTTCTAATAGAGTTAGAAGCAATTATGATGCTTGGGATGAGTGCGATTCGGATGTGTATGAGACGGATTTGGATGAAAATGAATCGGACTCGGATGAGAGCGAGTCGGATTTGGATAAGAGCAAATCGGATTCACACGAGAATGAATCAGATATGGGCGGGATTGAATTGGAATCATATTCGGTCAAGAGCGAAATGGATTCGGGCGAGATCGAAACAGATTTGTGCGAAAGCGAATCGGATTCAAGTGAGAGAGAATTGGATTCGGTCAAGAGCGAAATGGATTCGGGCTATATTGAATTGGAATTAGATTCGGGCGAGAGCAAAATGGATTCGAGTGAGAGCGAATCAGATTCGGGCGAGAGCGAATCAAATTTGATCGAGCGTGAAGCGGAGATTGTGGCGGAATGTGAAAATATATTTTTTCTTGTGTTGGGTATGGCGCGGTTAAAGAAGAAGATGATTAGTGGAGGTTAGGGTTAGGGTTTAGAAAGAGTCGAGAGGTTTAGGGGAGACTTGAGGGAGGAGCCAGAGAAAATTCGGTCTTGAACTTCGGTTTAGTTATGAACTCGAATTTAAGTAATAACAATTTATGGGGAATCCACTCCACCCTCTTCTTAAATTATATTATACTATAGTATATAAAATATGAAATTAGTCATGTTTTGTGTTCATCATCTGACACGTGCCCAGTCAATGTTTGACCGAACCCCGTCTGCTCCAACCCTCAAGCCTTATGATCTAGTCACATGAGTTATACATGTTAGCTCTTCTAAAATGTGTCCCTATATAAAGACCTCATTCTCTTTTAGCTTTCACAAGTACTAGAGAGGAAATAAATAGAGCCGTTTTATGTACACCAAAATTAATATGAAAATTATGGTTCACTTGAACCGATTCTAGACGCACAGAATAAATGTGGATTTTCATGTTATCAATACTATATATATATATATATATATATATATATATATATATATATATATATATATAGAGTATTGATAACATGAAAATCCACATTTATTCTGTGCGTCTAGAATCGGTTCAAGTGAACCATAATTTTCATATTATCAATACGAAAATTATGGTTCACTTGAACCGATTCTAGACGCACAGAATAAATGTGGATTTTCATGTTATCAATACTATATATATATATATATATATATATATATATATATATATATATATAAGAATACTAATATACTCGTAAAACATATTGTAAATACGCAAAACTTAAAAGATTTATTGCACTATTAATTTTCATATTTAATCACAAAATATTATATTTGTTTTAAAAAATGTTGAATATTTGCTTTTTCACCCTTGCAGTCTCAATTTCAAATGTATCAAATCATGTATTTATCATATTACATATCCAATCGAATAAGCAACTTTTATCATATTTGAAATTAATATTTTATTTCGTAAAGGCAAAGTGAACCTGCGTTTCTCATATTACATATCCAATAGAATAAACATTTTTTTATCATATTTGAAATTAATATTTTATTCCGCAAAGTCGAAGCGGAGCGAGGGCCACATCTAATTTGAAAAAAAATATCTTAGGTTAAATCTGTTTATTTAACACATTATTTATCAGTTTGTATTTAGTTTTAGAAGAAATTTGTATTTAACTTTAAAATCTTACTATTTGGAAGTTTTAAGGCCTCGTGATAATGATCGTCAAAGGCCTCCAAAACTACAGGACCAGTCTTGCGCCGAGCATATTACACCGTCCAAAATATTCAAAGAAAATAAGAAATCTTCAAGTCTCTTTTAAGCAGAGTGGTTCTGTGCTTTAAAACATCAAATACTTATGATAGAGTCTCGTGCTGATAAGTTGATATGAAACAACTCAGAAATTATCAGAGAAAGGAGGAAAGAAAAGTATTTTATTAGGGAGAGAGTAAACATTTATATCACAAATAAAAAAAGAAAGTCAGCGGGAATACAAAACATCATTATTAGTGGAAATAGACATAGTGGGAATTTGAAGTTCAAAAGTTAAGCCTTTTGAACATCCATATTATTATATTCAAAACAATGTGCATTATGTTATAATTACTTATTTTATTTTTCTACTTCAAAATTATATGTTAAGTGCATTATGTTATATTTGTTTTCTTTTTTCCTTTAAACATATATTAAGTGTGTTATGTTTCAATCAATTTCAATTTGTTCTTCAAACGTATAGGTTATATTATATTCTAAATTTCTATTGCCATAATTTATATTTAACGAATTCCAATTTTGGATAAATGAAGGCTAAGACTTGTATGAATAAAGATAAAAAAATATACTTACAATGGTGGTAGAAGCGGCACAATTCAAAATTGAAAAATATATTGATTATATATGATTGTGTAATATTTAATGGTTTTTTTTTCAATTACATAGCTCGTAGGCAAATATTTAAAGTTATGTTAACGATAATCATAATAATTTATTAATAATATTATGAAAAAAATTTAGTATTTGTTGTGTATTTGACAGGTCAAAATCACATAATTTGTTTGATCAATTCAGATTATAAGAGCATAATTAAGGGGCAGTTTGAATTGATGTAAAAGGGTTAGTTGGAAGTTGTATTTACCGTAAATGGATGATTTTCCTCTGGCTTGTTGTATTTTATCAAACTACAATAGTTTTTTTATTCCCGAGGCACCTTTCTCCTGTATCTATAATTCCGCCCAAATCTACAAGGTTCTGAACTGCAGAACAAGCTACAAAATCTGGCGGGAGGAGAAGACCTCTCTTCGCTTCTCTTCAGCCTCTTCTTCTGCTCGCCCTCAAACTTCCTTTCACCGCCTCTCTCTCCATGGAGTCCACCTCCATCGCTACTCTTTGCGCCATCTCTGCGCCTCCTGCCTCCTTCTCCAAACCTCCTCAAAGACATCTCTCCAATCAAGATCAAGGTAGCAACGCAGCTAAGGCAATTGCTGGAAATTGACTCAAGAACAACGCAATAGAAGAGCTAGCGACATCTAGAGAGGTGAGGTTACAAGCGTGTTCTTTACGAAAAAAATGTTATATATGAATATTTAGAAGCACACTATTGAGCTGCTTCTGCTGATGAAAAAACAATATAAATGAGCAATTTTGAAAATACATAGAGGAGGGACCTAATGAATCTCACCATGGCTCTGCTGGTAATGTCTCTCTATTGGAGAAATTGGATCTAAATTGTTCATAAATTGAATTGAACAAGAAAGAGGAAGGACACTGTTGAAATTGGTACAAATCTTAATCATGAAGATGATATGAAGTTCTACTGGAGAGATTGAGTCTAAAAATGGAAGTTAAATGTTGTAGAAATGTACAGTTGATGCAAGAGGCATTGATGCAAAATTGACCATGGAATTTGAGCATACTACAATTATTATTTGGGAAGATAAAATATCTCAGAAAGGGTAACTTAGCACTTCTAGGTTTTATGGTTTCACACAAAAAAAAAAGCTTTAGGTTTTATACAATGTTACAGAAATCGCTAGATGCTAGTCGGGCGGCCAGGTCCATCGAGGATTAATCGGAACTAGCGGATTTTATATTTTTAATTTTTTTTTGTATATTAAAACTCTAATTACATAACAACAAGAATAAAAACCTAGTTAAATAAATATCATTAATAAAAATGACACAAATTGGAAATAATGTCACTTATTTGAGTTATGGAGAAGAAAAACTCTAATTATGATGTTGAAAGAATAGGGCTTATTATCTCCAAAATAAAATAAAAAAATAAAATGAAAAAGAAAATCACTGAACACCTAATTATAATGTACAAATTTGAAAATAACAGAAAGAAAAATGAATGGAGAAAAATAAAATAAATCAATTAAGAATTTTTCACACAAAACCCCAAAAAAGCATCTCTGAACTTCTGGCGGCGCAGGCTAGCGGCTATCCACGGTGTCTGGCGGAGGTGTCTGACGACGGCGGTTGGTGGCGGCTCTTTGAAGTTGGCGAACAGTAGTTTGAAGTTTGAACGGAGGCGAGTTTTGTTTGGGGCGGAGTTTGCTTTTGGAGGAGAAAGAGGGAAAAAAGAATTTTCTGGACAAAATAATAACGGGCCGAAGTAAAGAAAGTATTAACTAATTGATGATCGAGGGTGATCGAGGGTGAATTCGTCAAGGATATGTACACTCGTATGTCGCATATCCGAAACGGATACAGTGCTTTAGGAGAAAATCTAACGGATGATCGAGTTGTAGGTAAACTTATAAGGGCCATGCCACCGAGTTGGAAGATGCTTCGAGTATCATTGGAGACCATGATGGCAACGCAAGATCTCGGGCCGGAGGACCTCAACAACTACTTCCGTAACTTCGAATCTCGACTCAAGCAAGTGAGCGTCGACACTCAACAACCTAAAAACGTAGCGATGCCGGCATCCACCTCAAATGACGAGGATGACGAGATGGCTTGTTTGGTGTGACGATACGGTGATTTACGAACACATGAGAAATGGTTTAACAATAACCGTCGACACAACAATAAGAAGTCGTATTGTTTCAAGTGTAATAAGATGGGACATACGATGAAAAATTGTTACACGCTTCATCCCGATGGAACAAGAAGAAGTCAAGGAGCTATTCGAGTGACTCCTCCAACTCTGCCGAATCGAACTCCAACTCCGAATCGGACATGGCGAATGTCGCTTTCATGACACTCGACAACGTAGATGAAGTATGTGAGCGAGCGATTCAAGAAATGCTCCACAGGCAAGGACGACTACCACTTCCTCCTTCTCTTCCCGCGATATTCTCACTCGCCACAACATCTTCGGATTCTTTCCGTGACATGAGTCACGAGGTATAGGATTAAGTTTGAGGTTTTTGTTTAAATTGAAGTTATATTATTTTTGTATAATGGCTTGAGTTGTAAAGTTTCGTATCAGTCTAATTATATGATTTAGGTTTTGTTTTCCGATTTTAATCTGAGATTTTTTGTTTAAAGATTGATTTTTTAATATTTAAACATATAGTTTCAAAAATCTTGTGCTTTAAGAGCACCATTAACGGATATGTCTTTTGGATCAATAGAAGAGGCACACAATGATTTAAGGGTGGTTTGGATGCGCATTAAGCAAGAAAAAACGGCATTGTAAATGTTGCAACAATTTGTACATAATACGAGAACTTGTCCCAAGAATTCAAGAAGTAAATTCTACAAAGGCATTATGTTAGAAATTCTAGCCGAAAAATATAAAAATTTAATTTTGAGAATTTTGTTTATGTCATGAATATAATTAATATGGATGTCTAATACTTGGCCCCTAAGAAAAGATAAATTAGGAAATGCTTGTAAGAATAGAAGGAGTTGTGGCAGGGTATTTACTATTGTATATTCTATTGTATTTAGGTCAGATTATTTCCTTTATTATAATCCTGAATCAGGCAAGAGATTTGTTGGCCAGCACTTACCCTCTACTATATAAAGGGGCAGTGACTATTGTATTCTTGAATCCACAATTCAATACATAATTCTCTCCTTCCAATTCTCTGTTTTATTGTTCTTTGTTCTTTTATTTTATAACACGTTATCAGCACGACTTTACAATAAGAATTTGAAGTTCTAAATAACATAACTGAAACTCTGCTTCAGAAGGTACAATTTCAAATTATTAATATTTTATTATATTATTTATTTTCGATTTTTTTTTTCGATTTTTTTTTCTTTTCTTGAAATTCGTTATTTTACGAGCTTCTTTTAAATTACATATCTCTGCACCAGAAGTTGCAGATTCTTTATAGATCAATGCACCAGAAGTTGCTTGTTTAATTATTTTTATTTTGCAACCAGAAGTTGCGTGTTTATTTTTATTAACGCACCAGAAGTTGCTTAATTATTTTTTGCAACGAGAACTTGCATGCCTATTTTTATGCAATCAGAAGTTGCATGTTTATTTTTATTTATGCACTAGAAGTTGCAAGTATTTGAAGTTGCGAAATTAATTTTTCTTTATGCAGATTTATTTTTATCTTATATTTACATTTATGTACATTTACTTTTATGGACATTTACTTTCTGTACATTTAGTTTATGCATATTTACTTTTATCCATATTTATTTTTATTTATTTATGCACCTGTAGTTGCAAATTCATTCTATTTTATACACCATAAGTTGAAAATTTTTTATTTTTTATATATGCACCAGAAGTTGTAAAATTTAGCACCAGTTGCAAGAATATAAATCAACATATTGTTCTCAATCTTGAAGATTAACTCTGAAACAATAATTTGAGAAAAGATGAAAAATATATATATTAAATAAAGATATTCCTTACCTTTTTTTTTTGGTCTTGAAGTATCAACAAAGTGAAAAGAGTTGTAAGATATATTGAAAACCAATATCATATTATATTGTGAATAAACAAATTAATGAGTTGTAAAATAAGAAATTATGAAACTTGTCTAAATAGTAGCACTCAATTCCCAGAAGTCAATTCATGTTGTAAAATAATGGCATAAATGAGACCAATGTCATAAGTCATTACAAGAAAATCACATAAGACAATGAGAAGATACAACAAGATATCATTTGTAACTGATTTCAAAATATGTATTTTTGATGTTGTATAAAAGAGCATTGGTTAAGTACCTCTTGTACATCAAAATATTTTGTCGAATTCTATAAATTCTCTTTAAAAGAGAAAAAGAAAATATGGTTAATTATGTTTATAATTGAAAACCATTTCAGTAAGCTCTTAAATATTACATAAGAGTTTTAGGCGGACTTCCTTAACCATATATTTATTCAATTTATTTTATTTATTTGTGGAATCCAAAATGTCTGATATATGTCCAGCAGACATTGAACAACTAAAATAATAATTAGAAATTGAAAGACAAGTATTAATACAATATCATGTATTTGTTGGGGACCCGTAGCCATGTACGTTACATGCGTAGCGGAACCTACGGGTTCAACCCGTCCTAGGATCATCGTTAAGGAAATAAAAGTCGGATCTTCCTGATCCGCGAGACGAAGAACGGATATAGGTCTGAACAATTCTGACTGGCAACCTTCTCCTTCCTGAAGCCCGACTCCACGAACCTCCTTGCTCTTCCTAGGGATGAAGAACTAGATCGCTCGCTAATCTCCAAAGTAGGAGATCTCTACTCGTATCCACGCGAACTTCAGACAGACGGAATTACCGGACTCGGTTAGACGAGTCCGGAAATACTTTCCGAAATTACCCTCACAAGACTCTCTCTCTCTTTTGGTATTACGGCTGCCTCTAAGGCTTCTAATTGTGTATATAATAGAGGGGGCATGCCTCTCTATTTATACTAGAGAGAGGGGTGAAAGAATGGCAAGTTTCGATAAGGAAACCATTCCAGCCGCCAGAGTTCCGGTCGGCCGGAACCTGTGTTCCGGTCAGCCGGAACAATTTCGGCCTTTGTAAAATTTAGTTCTGGTCGACCGGAACTTGTGTTCCGGTCGGCCGGAACAATTTCAGCCTTTGTAAAATTTCAGCATCTAAAGTTTATTCTTTCACCAATTTATACCTCACATGTATAACTGTTTCTGAGGTATTTTCTTCTCGTCCGAATGGAGTTCATTGTTTGACCGTGTAGGTTCCATTTAACGCTGGCAACGATCTTCTAAAGACTGTAAGTCATGAGTAACCTCTAGACTGATGTCATGACTACCCATGTTAAATGAAATGATCAGCGATCATAAACCTATCTGAATAGACGTTTGTTTATTCCTTTTGTTCTACGATATATATCTTGATCACAAGGCACGGTAATATGTCATCCTTGAGTTTGATCAAAGTCTCTTTCCTGATCGAGAATTTGACTGAGTAAATCCAAAATGATATTAACAACATATGTTAATTCATTTTGAGCATGGCCATGCATTTCCTTCAGTCCTAGTTCATCAAGGGGCCCAGAGATATCTCCCTCTTAACGAGAGGAACAAATCCCATCTTGGTCACTCACATTCCTCGTCATGATTCAGTGCATACCTAATGATGACCCTAATGATCATCCCGTTACGGATGACGTAAGATCATATTAAAGTATGTAGTTCCTCATACAGAAATCCATGGTGACCTCAGGTCGTAGGAACAAGCACACTATTCATATGAGAATAACTAATGATATATACCATGCATATTCTCATAGTGTGGTCAGTCCAGACTTGACATCCCTATGTCCATGATCAGCAGAACATGATCATCCAGTCTACGAATATACTAGTTTAGATATGTAGCTTCTTACCTGAAGTATGTTTATCTCTATAAACATCCCACATATCACTAGGAACAGTTTAGAATGTCATTCATTGGTTCACAGTTCTACTATCACAATCACGTATTCTGATGACGTGAACCCGAAGTGTCATTTATGGTCGATCTAATATATGTGAATATATTAGTCACCCATACACTCATTCATATATGAACTGAATAAACGTGTTTCTCATAATCTAATTTCTAGTCCAACACTTTGGCCTAGGGCATAATTCTTTCAGTCTCCCACTTGTACTAGGCCAATCTTAAGCATCCAATGCTTATTTGGCAACATGACATTCATGTTCTACTAGCGGAAAATATGTGCCTATCAGATTATAGAAATTTACATTGCAAACTTGTAACGACTACTATTGATCTCTATAATTAGTTGAGAACTTCTAAAGCAGGCGCATGTATCCTTGTTGCTCGATTCTGAGCAACTCTTTATTCATAACATAGATCGTCAGGCCTTAAGAGCAATCGGGACTATTCCAAGTTCCAAGATCAAGGCATACTTATTGTCCGCTTCTAAAGCGACAATATGGTCTTGTTTCAGTGACAGTGCCTTATTTGGAACTCTTTCAAAAGTACTATATTCAAAATAAATGAATTGCGATAATGATCCATGTTAGGAAAGTGTAATCTCTTACCACTACTTAGCTTATGATAGATCGGGATGTCTTAGTTCTTCATAAGAACTTAGATATTTATCCTAGTCATCAAATGACTATAATTTGCTCTCTTATGCTCCAAGCATATTGCCCAATACATTGTATGGCTTAAAATTCTTATTCATCATGTTATCAAGAACTGTTTCTTGTATATTGAACCTTTCAATAAATGGATGATAAGCACATGTCTTCATTATATGAACGTCGTAGGCAAGAATCCTTTCTTGCATATTGAACTCCTTCAATATATATTGTTGAAAGCATAGAATCCAATTCATGTGCCTTTCATTGTTCATATTAGTGCCACAAACAAGAACTTTTTCTTGCATATTGAATATTCAATATATGGTTGAAGGTATAAAATATAATTCTTATATCCTTTTATTGTTCATGTGAATGTCATAAGTAAGAACGCTTTCTTACATGTTGAACATTCCAACATATGGCTGAAAGTATAGAATCTGATTCGTTTATCTTTTCATCATTCATATGAACACCATGAGCAAGAACATTTCTTGCACATCAAATTCTTTCAATATTTTACCAATGTGCTTTATCTGACAACCAGAAGTCTGTATAGACTTCAACTCCTAACTGTAAGTTGTTGTAATGCAGGAAGATTGTTATACTCCCATTGAATTTCTTGAAATCAAGGTGGTCTCATCTATTTTGATTAAGTCAAATTCTTCAATTTACTTTGTCAAATAGGTTCATCCTGAGATGCTTGCTTTAATCCATTCATGAATTCATGAATTTACCTTTCGGAATTCTTGCGATTACAAAACTCTTGCCATGTATCAAAGATACATCCACAGTAAAGTTCCTATAAAGGAATGTGAGTTTTATATCCTTGTTCCATCATTCACAATCGCATTGTGCTATGGAAGTTAGAATTAGCAACAAGTGAGAAAGTCCTTTTACTATAGCCCATACTATAGCTACTTTCTTTGTTATTTTTTAGGTTATTCATGTACTGTATGCAATAGTCATCAAGCCATTGGATACTCTAATCAAGTTTCAAACATGATTGCTTGTATATGCGTTGCATCTCAGTTCTCATGGTCCAACCATTTTGAGAACATTGTCTCTTCACAGTCTCCTTGGTAGAAAGTCGACTCATCCTCTATGAGCATCTTTTATGAGAGATCATATCTCTCAGCCTAATGTCTACCAGGTCTGTGAGGAGGACCTTATGTTTCAAGTACAGCCTTATCAACTACTTGATAGACTCATTAATGGTTCATCGCTAGTATGTGGATCTCGAACCTTTCGAGATGTATTACACTCCTACTGCTTCTTTAGGAGATGAGATCTCTTTTAAAGAAGTCTGAATTATGAGTAGCAAACAATTTGAACTCGTAATGGATGTAAAACAATATCAAATTGATATTCCACAAATATTTATGAGATTGTTGTGTTGACATCGTCAAACCTTTTGACACGAGTCGTACTTCAACCTTTTAAAGACAACTTGGGACCATTCCAATCCATATCATATATGGTGTCCTTTTGAACCTTATGTTATTCAGTATTTAGTATGTTCAAGAGTATAAATCTACAAAGATTTTCGAGGCATAGACTGAATCTTATCCAATAAGTTTCATCTTCTTTTTTATGTGCACATAATGAGATGCTGCATATAGAATTAATTGTGAAACCCTTTTTACAATTTCTAAGATAATTGTCAAACTATTGACTCAAATACTTGCCACTTTGATCTGATCGAAGTGCTCTTATTATCTTGTCAAGGCGATATCAAATTTCATTCTTAAATGCTTTGAACATTTTGTGTTTCATTAAGTAAACCTTTTACTTAAAATACTTTAAGATGAAATACTGATATTCCTATTTCTAGCTTCTTGCTTGTTGTCTCTCGTGCATTTGTATGCATGAGTCCCAACAAACTACTCAACCTTTTAAAGGTTGTCTATTCTTGTCATCTTGTTCGATAAATAAAATTCGCACGTCTCAATTGATCCTAGATCTAATGAGTCTACCATTCCACATAAGGTGGAGTTTAGAAATGCCATTCTCATTCTGTGACCTAGATGACATTGCTAGAAGTATGGAATAAATGGACTTTTCATTTAGCATATAATAGTCATTTTCTAAGTGAACATTTCAAATAGATAAATCTAGAAAAATCTTATTATTCCAAATAATAAATTTTACAACCACTTTAACGCTAATATAGAAATAACATTTATTTCATTACAAGTCCACAATGGCTAGGTCAATAAAATCATAGAGCTAATGTAGCAACTCTTGCTTCATTCCCCACTCATAGGTTGACTTCTCCTCTAGCTAATCTTCTACTTCTGAGTAATATCCTGTACATTCAAAATGTGAGAATTACAGTGGATATCCAATATCCAAGTAGAGATTTAGGAAGAGGAATACCTGAAATGACAGCCATTGATTCTTCTTCTTGACATATCTTACATCCTCCTCTCCAGTGATCACGCATAGAACATGCAACACTTCTTCCGATTCCTCAGGTTTAGGCAACTCCTTGCCTTTACTCTTGATCCAGCTCTCCCATGCGACTTGTCTATTCAACTCCCTTTCCCTTTCAATCCTGAGGGCATGAATGATAACTTTTGCCTCTATATCCTTCTCTGCCTGTTTAAGCATCTTATGCAATTCCGTGATCGTCATCTCCATCCGATGCTTATGATATTAATGAACAAATCAAAGCTCAGAGGAAGCGATCCAAGAATCATGTCAACCGTGAAATAAGCCAACCAAGTCTCTCTAAGTAATCAATTTGACTTCTCATCTTGAACACATGAGTATCCACAGAGGAGGCATGAGCCATCTTGCTCTTGATTAATAACTTGGTGGGCTTATAGCGCTGAATATTAGTCTGCTTTCGGAATATTTCCTTAAGCGCCTTGATCATATCATAGGAATCCATGAAACCTATCTGCTTCCGAAGCTTAGGTTTCATTCCTGCTAACATCATCCAGGCTACTTCATCAGAATCGTCAATACACTTCTGATAAGTATCTTGAACGACTCTAGAAGCGGTCGAAGGCGGTGGATTTGGGATGGGTGTCTCAAGGACATACAACTTTCCTTCTCTCTTGAGAACAATTCTCAGAGTCCTGAACCATTCCGGGAAGTTTGTGTCATCGAGATTATCCTTCTCAAGGATAGATCACAAGTCCGTAAATTTCGAACTCATTCTACAAGTTTAATATGCAATGTAAAGTTTATTATTTATAATTATTCTAATTTTATTTCATATATTATACTCCCACTATTTTTCTTCAAATCAAACACCTTCAGTAGTATTGATTCGGAATCTTCAATTAAATGAAGTTTCATAGTGAGTCAAGATCCGTATTTCATTGAGCAGTAAGTTCCTCATACATGAATCTATGGTGACCGCAGGTCGTAGGAACAAACACACTATTCATATGAGAATCACTAATGACATATACCATGCATATTCTCATAGTGTAGTCAGTCCAGTACATGTTCTCTAATACGTGCCTATATTCCAGACTTGACATCCCTATGTCCATGATCAGCAGAACATGATCATCCAGTCTACGAATATACTAGTGTAGATATGTAGCTCTTATCTGAAGTATGTTTATCTCTATAAACATCCCACATATCACTAGGGACAGTTTAGAATGTCATTCGTTGGTTCACAGTTCTACTATCAGAATCACGTATTCTGATGACGTGAACCCGAAGTGTCATTCATGGTCGATCTAATATATGTGAATATATTAGTCACCCATACCCTCATTCATATATGAACTGAATAAACATGTTTCTCTTAATCTAATCTCTAGTCCAACACTTTGGCCTAGGGCATAATTCTTTCAGTATTATAAATGTAATTTAAGACTCCAGAAGAGTTACTATTTTGTTGCCTGTATAAAGTAGATAATATTTTAAAATTGTAAATTACTGTTTCTTGTATATAAGCAAAATAATGAATTTTCATTAAAATGAAAAATCATGAATTCCGTACAATTGGTTCCGCATCATTCCCAGAAGTAAATACCACATATACAAGTCGTGATTATGAATGTGGATGCTGATGTGTAAGAGGTCAAGGTCGAAATTATACTTGTGACTGTGATTATTATATTAAGAAGAATACACAAGAAAGCAGACAGAACGCACAAAATATAACTTTTAAATGCTCTAAAAATTTATGTCGTAGTAAAGGACATTTCGTATGCCCTAGAATCTTGTGGAGCTTTATTAAGCCGTCTTAAAGGCAAAGAGAAAATAATAATGTCGACTTGTTTATTATGATAATGAAAATGTTGATAACCGATAATGATATCATCCGCTGCATCTAAAGCACATTAACAAGAACGAGGTAGAGAAAGAACCGAGTAAGAAAAATTTCTTTTATTCTATTTTATATTCTTATTATTATTGTTATTATCATTATCATTAATTTTCTTTCTTTTAATACTACTAATATGAATCAAAGTTTGTGTGGACACAATAAGAGTTATAAATATATGTGCCTCATTGCAGTGGACGATATTTCTGCATTTTGAGAAATGTTCATGAAAGAAATCTATACTAGAACAACATGTAGATTTTCTATTAATTTGTATTATGAAGGACTAATACAAATATACAATTAAGTTATATTTATTAGTAAACCAGAAGTTTATTGACTTAAAACTTATTTATGCTTCTGCATAATAGATTTGGTCCAGTCGAAAAATAATTTTATGATTTTGACGTGAACTTGAAGTTCACTAATTAGAAAAACAACTTTATTATAAACATGAACTAGAAGTTCAATAATTTGAAATGTGATTTAATGATTTGACATGGACTAGAAGTCCACTAATTCCAAGAGAAATTTCATGATTTGGCATGAAATAGAAGTTAACTAATCTCGGAGCAATGATGATACAAATAATCAGAGAACTCAAATATGCATCAATTAAAGAACCAGAAGATTCTTTTATCAAATGAATTTTCATGTGCTGCATGTTTTCAAGGAAAATTAATTGTTAGACATCACAAACCAGGGTTGGGAATGAATCACCCAATTTCCTTGAGCGTATTCATCGAAATATATGTGGGCCTATTACTCTTTCATTTGGACCATCTAGATAGTTTATGGTATAAATAGATGCATCTGCTAGATGGTCACATATATGTTTATTATTATCTCAAAATATTGTATTTGCGAGATTGGTTGCTCAAATATTCCAATTAAGATCATAATTTATGAATTGTATAATTACGACAACTCGTTTTAATGATGATCAGTGAGTCACATCCAAAGTACTCGACGAGTATTGTACATTGATTGAGATTATAGTTGAGCATTGGCCCACGCACGCACTTAGAATGATCTAACATTATATCTTGTTAAGCGATTATAATTAATCGTTGGCCCCTAATAATGAAATGAACGCTCGTCTTTTGATTGAGGCCATGAAATGATATATGCTGCAGCACTAATTAGAGTAAAGCCAACATTTTATAATAAGTACTCCCCATTATAATTTGTGACTAGCCTGCAGCCAAGTAAATACTGTTGGAAATCTTTTGGATATGCAATATTTGTTCCGGTAGCTCCACCACAACGCACGAAAACGGGTCACAAATAAAAGTCGGGCATATATGTTAAGTAAAATTGTCCTGCATAATTTGATATCTTGAACTTCATTACATGAATTTATTCACTATATGATTTATTGATTACAAATTTGATGTGACAAATTTTCGATCATTATCTAATTTTGATCCCTGAAGGACCCATTAACGTAGTTGCAAATTATTCATATCTCAGTTGATTGCAATATATTAATGAAAATCCCTAAAGGATTTAGAATGCCTGAAGCATTTCAAACTCTCGAGAGATTTAATTTATTAAATTATAAAGATCTTTGTACGAATTAATACAATATTGAGTTATGTGGTAAAATTGCTATAACGAATGTTTGTTGAATGAATGTTATGTAATTGATCAAACTTACGTATAGGGAACTATATATTTACCTTTTGAATGTTGATATATATATTGATGATTTAAAATCTTATGGTACTCTCGAAGAATTCCAAAATCTACCATATTATTCAAAAGAATATAAGATTAAATTCTTTAAGGCATAAAATACTATTTTGAATTATAAATTGAATATCTCCCTGAAGGAGTCATTGTTTCACAATCCATCTATTATAATGATATAATATGGACAAATTGCATCCATTAAGATCATTAAGATAACTTGTTTAATAATTGAAATAAATGATGATGAGTTATTTTCATGCATGAGCATGATGACTGTGAAATGAATATTTAACGAATCTCCTCAAATGATGATCCAGCAGATCTCTTCTTAAGCATATATTACAGAGATTAAACTTTGTCATCTCACGTATAGTTGCATATATGAGGGGGAGAAATAATATGCACTGTACTCTTTTGCCTTTGTCTATGGTTTTTGTCCCAATGGATTTTCCTAGCAAGATTTTTAATGAGACAGCTTTTGTGCGTAATATATAGAATAATAATGCACTCTTTTTCCTTCACTAGAAAATTTTGCCCATAGGATTTTACCTAGTAAGGTTTTAACGAGGCATATTTAATATATGAAATAATGAGAAATAATGATAATACGCGATGCACTCTTTTTTCCTTAGCCAAGGTTTTGTCTTACTAGGTTTTCCTTGTAAGGTTTTTAATGAGGCAGCTTCTAATGCATATGAAATATGGACATCCAAGGGGGAGTGTTATGAATATAATTAATATGGATGTCTAATACTTGGCCCCTAAGAAAAGATAAATTAGGAAATGCTTGTAAGAATAGAAGGAGTTGTGGCAGGGTATTTACTACTGTATATTCTATTGTATTTAGGTCAGATTATTTCCTTTATTGTAATCCTGAATCAGGCAAGAGATTTCTTGGCCAGCACTTACCCTCTACTATATAAAGGGGGCAGTGACTATTGTATTCTTGAATCCACAATTCAATAAATAATTCTCTCCTTCCAATTCTCTGTTTTATTGTTCTTTGTTCTTTTATTTTATAACAGTTTATATAATTTTTAATAAATTGTAAATTATAGGTGCACGAATGGTAGAGAAGGGGACTTGAAAGTACACAAGAGAAGGAAAGTGGACACGAGAAGGATTACTCGGAAAATAACAATTAATTTTGGATTTTGTTTTGTAAGTTATATGAATTTATATGGCAAGTTGTATGTATTTATATGGCAAGTTGTATGGATTC
Source organism: Juncus effusus (assembly GCA_027726005.1). Classification (NCBI taxonomy): domain Eukaryota; kingdom Viridiplantae; phylum Streptophyta; class Magnoliopsida; order Poales; family Juncaceae; genus Juncus; species Juncus effusus. The sequence goes on along the minus strand of CM050896.1, from coordinate 5,127,819 downwards.
CCGTATTTTAGACATTTCTAAGAATTTTAGATGCTTTGGATCATTTTAGAAATTTTAAGTTGTGTGGACTTATTTTATATGAATTGTATGGACACTTTTTATAAATTTGTGTTGATTTTAAGTTGTATGCATTTATATGACATTAATGAGTTTAAAATTTTATGAAGTTGTATAGACATGATATAAAAATTTAGAAATTGAAGAGTTTATAATACATATAATTTCATAATATAATTCAAAACATTCTTTGCCAATATAAACACAACCAAAAATTCATCCACAAATAAGCATACAATATAAATTCATTCATGATACAACACAACCATTTGCATCCATAATAACTTAAATAAAATATATACATCGTCGTTCATACGTCCAAAATACCAACAATATCGATATACATGCATTCATACATACAAATAAATATAAATATCTATACTCATTCATACATTTATAATAAATAAAATATAAACAACTTAGACATTATCTCAAGATTCATTCACAGAGTATCATCCCGGAATTCATTCATAAAGTATCATGTTGCGCATTCATACAACTTGAGCATCACCTTATGCATCAACCCTAATTCAGCTATCATAAACTACTACAAAATAATTAAAATTCATGAAATCACCTCAATCTCATAAAAAAATAATTGTTTAAATTTGATAAAATTAGCTAATAATCACATGAAGTTAGCACCTAATTAACATTTATTCTTAAACCTTAAATCATATCCTAAATTTTTTCTAATATATAAAGCTTATGATTTGGGGCAAATTTGACACCTGTCCTATTTATTGATTTTCTGTGATCATTCTGTGAAATCTATTATGTGGCGAGTTTATTTACAACCCGGGAGAAAAATAGATGAAGGCCCATTCCCATCTATCTAGCATGGGCCTTTCCAAATAATGAAGGTCAAAGCCTAATAACTAACAAGTCTCCGCTATTTAGCCATACGTGAATATTAACCATATATAAACATTTACTTTTTCGTTAGAAGAAAGTCGGTGGGACTAAATTTGAGGCTAAAAACCGGAACAAATATATAGCGCAAGAAGACAGGATGTACCCCTTGATTTAACTGATTTTTATTTTTCCTTCTCTCTTCTACTCTCTCTCACGAAAGAGGAGAGATTCTTCTTTTCATTCTCGCTCTCACGTCCTCTCACCGATGCTGAGTTCCTCAGAGCTCTCTTCGGCTCAACAGCTCACTCCGCCTCTCCCCCCCCGGCCGAACACGAAGCTTCCCCTCAGTAGACGGCCATGGTTTCTCTCTCCACCCACTGCTCATGCTCTATCTTCTTCTTTCTCTCTTAATCTGGTGGATTTAGATCCAATGGCTCATTATGCGGATGAGCTCCGTTCAGTCGAATTGAAGACCGTTTGTCTGTCGAACCCCATTAATGTAAGCAAGGCTACTTCTTTTTCTCCATGTTCTTTGTTTTTTTCATCTTCTACATGCAGCTCGAACACCCTTAGGGACTGAAACTTAATTGAGATTATTTAAGTTCAATTGAAGCATAATTGATGCAAATTGAGACTAATTGAAGCTTAAATGAGGCTGAAAAGCATTCATAACTTCTCTTTTCCTCTGTATTGATTTTCTATGTTAAATTAAAGCTTAATTAATCTTAATCAAGGATAATTGGAGCTTAGTTGATGCTCAGTAGTACAGAAAAAAATAATATACTATTTTAACCCATTTTCATATTTTATATTGTCATTTTAATTTATTCTTTTATATACTTATATGGTTTTTTCCTAATTTTTCATGTATTTTGTTTGATGATAACTATGCAACTGTTATTGGAAAATATTGAAAGTACATAATTGGAGATATTTATGCAACTGCACAATATTGAAAGTACATAATTTATTTGTATTTACTTTTAGCCAGTGTATAACTAGGGCAATAGTAACACGCATTTAATGGACAGACTTCTTATATGAGTATGATGAAACTACAACATTAGAACGATAGTAACACATATGAGCTTCATTGATCTCTTAGCATGGATACAGGCCATGGCCCTCCGATCAGTTCACTGAAGAAGCCATTATGTATGACAAAATGGACACTCAAGATCTCCTGTGGGATGTTAGAACTGGAGAGGTTGTGGAGACCATTAAAGATTACCAGTACACATAGGTACAACATCGCTCTTCTGAAGTTACATTAATTTTTCTTTTGAGCTCTTTTATTTGATCAAAATTGTGAATTTGATTGTTTAGTACATTAAGAAGATGGAGAAAAGGAGAAGCAACTGAAAACCCCTTTCCTTTGACGAGTTTCTTGCTGGTATAAACCACCTTTTATTTTTCTCACATTTTAAATTGAGGTCAAATTCATTTTAACTAAGGTCTAGACTAATTTTGAAATTTTTTATCTTCTCTTTTAAGGTTCAAGGACACGGCTATTAAACTGTGGAGAGGAAAATGTGTGGTACACGAATCTTCATTATGGACCAGCCTCAAAGCTGACTTGACTTATACGTTTGTTTCCTTGCTTTTTGTAGTTATTTGAATTGGTTTCATTTATGGATTGCAACCTAGGTTTTGTTTAATCCCATTGCAAGTGATTTTTTGTTTTTTTATGGTAGTTCACTATTAGTACTAATTCCGTTGATTTGCTTTGGGTTACTTTTTTCTTGGAATAATTTTTATAATACGAAAGCTTCATTAATTTGTTGATCAGTCAGATCAGCATTATATTTGTCAATATTTTTAATTAATAAATGTAAATATATCAATTTAGGTATATTACTCTTATTTGCTTTACTAGAAATATCATGATTTTGCTTTTGCCTTTACAAAGCTTGCAATTGTGGGTATTAACTTTTATAGTTTATAGGCAGTGTTTATATCTTGAATAAATATACATTAATTAACCATCAGTTGTTTAAATAGACTTAAGAGTAACCTAATTTGAACTTGATTCACTCACAATCCAGTGTCACGTGTGGTGCAAAATGGTAATTAAGGATGTGGAGATTTCAGGTAAAAGTCTAGCTCCATCAATCAAGGATTTCAGATTTGTTTTGATTTCAGCAATTTGAATCATAAAATTGTAATTAGCTAACAAGGATAAATAGGAAATAAACTTTCCAATTTTTATTGATATATACTTTCCAATTTTACTCCAAGATGTCCTAGATAATGTCTAATTTTATGAAATATTTGTGTATTTCATCATCAAAGAAGAAAATTTAAATCAATAAATGAACCTTCATATTTTTAAACTGCCAAAGCTTACCAATATTAGATCAAGCAGTTAGGCATATTTAAACTTTGAGCATATGTCTCAGTCCCAAGTTTGAATTTTAGCAAACATATTTAGCACTCTTTAGCCTTTAGTAAGAAATCCGCATACTTTTGCCTTTAGGAATGTATTATTTTTGCTGACAGCATTAGGATCTTTAATTGCCTTCAAATAAAAATCATTATGGGCTTTCCTTCATACAAGCATGTCTAGAAAGTTATATTTAGTAGCATGCTGTTTGTACATTAATTGATTTTTATTCATAAAATTTATCTGTTCTTTGACTTCTTGGTGATAAATTTATGCATAATTTAATAAAGAGTAGGAAAAAGAACAAAAATTAAGAACTTCTAGACATTTACTTCTGAATTATGTAATACTATTTATTAATCAATGATATCTCAGAAAGGCAATCGCCTTCTGAAGCTTAAAGAAAACATTTACTTCTGAATACTTCACAATGAATATTGCAAATAAATCCTTGCAAATTTCAACCTCAATAGTGGATTCAACATCAGAAAATGTCTCACAATGTTTCTCTTTAGAAAGCATAGTCATCCAAGCTATTATCTGTTTCATAACCTTATCTTTATATACCTCTCTGAAAAGAAGTATAGAAATAAAATATATGACATAACTTTTTTTTTATTATAGGATTAATATGTTTTGTGTACTTACTAATTTTTTAAATGCGAAAAGATGTGTGAATAGAATAGGTCAATATCAGATCTTGGCAAGGAAAAAGTGTTTATATTTGCTTCTAATTATTTTCATGTATTGAAAAAGAAAATTTGAAGTACACCGAAGCGGAGCGAGGTCCTCTCTAGTTAACCATAAACCCTAAACCGAAATCTTCATTCTACCCAATTAACAATAACCCTTAACCAAAATGTTCAATCCACCAAACTTAATTGTTCTGTTATGCTTCAATAAACATCTAATCATCCAATTATGCCTCAATTAATTCTTACTATACATAATTAAACGCAAAATAAATCTAGGATTTTTGAGAGAGAGATGAATAATCCATTCTAGGGTTTGAATAGAGACTTACATGAGAAAGCGAGTGGAACGAGGAAAGTCGAAATAGAGACGCTCCGGCCGTGGTGTGCTTCGTGTGACAGAGGAGATGGTAGGATCTAGGGTTTCTTGCGGATAGAGAGCTCGCTTGAGGAGTTTTGTTTCGGGCGAGAGGGAGGAGAGAGGAGAGGGCGGCGCCAGTTGGAAGGATGTGCGGCGCCGGTTGAGAGGAGGGAGGAGAGGGGCGGCGCCGGTTGCCGTGCGGCAGAGGGGAGAGTTGAGGCGCAAGGAGAAGAGAGGCTGGGATGACGGAGAAGGAAGGGGACGGGTTGGGCTGAGATTTAATTTTCTTTTTAACGGGTTGGGTCCGATTTTTCTATTTTAAAGGGAGACAAATCCTAGCCTCTCCTAGCCTCTCGTCTTAAACTTGATCAAGATTCGATATGAGAGATGACAAAATAGATGATTAACTAGATGGTAGTTGATCCTATATATATATATATATATATATATATATATATATATATATATATATATGCAGTGAGCTTTAACACTAGTTACAACACCATGGAAGCACAATGACATTCTTATTTGCACTTTTATAGGGTTCATGTGAACATTTATTTTATTTTCCTTGCATATCCCAACTCAACTTCTCTCCAACCTTATGCGTGTTGTTTGAATTAACATTGCTTCTAAAATTACAGTCACTTGTTTTAGTCTGTTTTCCAATTGTCATTATCCTTGTTGTTCCCACTAAACAGGTAACCATTTATAGCACGCAATAAAGGGTAGTTTTGAGATGATTTTCTTTTATTTCCAGCAAATAATATGTTAGCTCTGAATGATATAAAGATTAAATACAACTGCTAAAACTATGTAATTTATGGATCATTTTAATTAGAAGGTTGTTAAATTTATATAATGGCTGACACTAAGTTTGGTCATAATACCAACCCCATATTTTCACAGGTGATGGGTCGAATCCCGTGTCTAGCAGGATTAATTTAAAATTTTAGGTGACCATATATGAGTCCATTCTAAAGAGAACGAAGCAAATGATCGCTTGTACTTCTCCCTAAAAGAAATTCCATAATGGATGGAAGTTTCTAACAATCTCTACAATAATATAGGACTTTTTTGAATAATTCGTAATGCAGGGGTTGTTGCAATGTCGCCATAATATAGGGACTTTTTGCAGATTTTCTCAAAATGATTACATTTGAAGTTCAAAACAACTAGGATAATACTAGCGGTACTCTGTTAGTGTTATAATTGTATTGTTCGTTTTCATATAAATGCATATAAATAGCAAAAAAAAATAATTTAATTTAATTATGTAGCATGAGTTGAACTTGAAAAATGTAGGTTTTTATAATTTTAGTAATAGTGTAGGGGCTTTTTTGCAATTTCCAAAAATGTAGATTTTTTTGCAATTTTACCATAATGTAAGGGCTCTACAAACTTATCAATTATTTTATTTTAGATTCAACTCATATTTAATGAGTCGAAAAAAAAAACTTGCTAAATATGTGGAACATAAAATTGAAATTTGAACATATGTCATCTTAGTGTACATTCAATAAATTTTCTCAATTTATTAATAGGACAAATTTCACGTGTACCCCTACAAAATATCATAATTTCATGTATACCCCTACAAAAGGTGAAATATCACTAATACCCTTACAAAATCACTCAAATATCATAGATACCCCTACAAAATCACGTATATATCATGAATATCCCTACAAATTTTTAAAAATTTTATTCTTTCATTTTTTTCTCAATGTAAATATGGAAAAAGTTTATATTGAGTTATTTTTTGTACTTTTTAGTTTATATATTTATATATAATAGGGTCAAGATAAATATGTTTGAGAGAAAAAATAATAATTATCTAAAAAAAATTAATAAAAAATTAGTATATAATAATTATTTTATATTTTAATAAAATAATTAATAATAATGCATTCATTATAGATGCTATTTGATTGATAAATTTTGATGGAATATTAACAACAAGGGTGTTCATGATATTTTAAAAATTTGTAGGGATATTCATGATATATACGTGATTTTGTAGGGGTATACATGACATTTGAGTGATTTTGTAGGGGTATACATGATATTTGAGAGATTTTGTAGGGATATTGGTGATATTTCACTTTTTGCAGGGGTATACATGAAATTATGAGGTTTTGAAGGGGTACGTATTAAATTTGGCCTTATTAAATTATTCAATTATTAATTGATGAAGTCTTTACATCCCATGCGAGAGAACATAGAAACAAAGCGTGGAGAAGCGGGTAACTTCCTGGACCATGATTGATCTCTTTGAGCCTTTAATCTTTATCCACTGCTGAGTCGATATCCAACGGTTCAGATGATCCTCTTGTGATAGAACATCAGTCTCATCGTCTCTTCCAAGTGATGCCCATGGCTGATCTCACATCCTCACCCTTCAAGCCAAATTAAGCCCTCTTTCTTTCTCTCTACTTCTCCCGTCACTGTTCTTCACTATATATAACCCCTGTTTACTAACCCTCAATTCCTCGCATTTACCCTCCCCTAGTTGGATTTGGGTTCTTTTCGGACTGTCAGTTTTTATTAATTTGGGTAGGTTCTATTAAGTGTTTGATGAAATGAGTAAAAGAGATCAGCTATTCTTCTCAATTCTGGTTTGAATTTCAGAGTTGTGTTGTCTGGCTAGTGAATTGGTTGCATTAACACTTGGGAGTTGATTTCCTTTCGGTCATCATGTAGAATTCCAGGATATATTTTGACATTTGTGCTTTCTGGCACGTGAATTGGTTAATACTTATACAAAGTTGCATTCTTTTTGTTCTCAACTTAATTGGTTCCAATTTGAGATATAGTTGTATATATTTCTCTGTCTTGTAACTGAAAGTGTTATCCTTTGATAAAGCCTTTCTGTTATAGCAGTCATGCAATATACTTTTGTTAGTTATTTTCTTTTCATAACCTTCTTTTTTCTTCTTATTGTACTTTTTGTTTCTATATAATGCAGGCTGCATTTGCATATCTGGATTGAATGAGTTGGCATCAAATTATGGATTATAATTGGAGATATCCAGTTATCTTCATTTACACTCTGTTTCTCATATGCATTAGTGCTAATTATGTGACATGTGAATTGAAGGAAAATAAAACCACAAGTTTAGCAGTTGATGCATCAGTTCAATCCGGTAGAAAAATAGCCGACACCCTTTTTGGTATATTTTTTGAGGTAAATATATTTTGTTTATAGTTGACTTGATTCTTTCGCATTGTGTTTTTACAAATTTTGAATCTGGAATTAGTGATGTATTTAATAGTTAGGTTAAATTTGCAATTATGTCCCTTAAAAAATAATAAAATTTGTTATTATGTCCCTGGAAAAATAATAATTACAGGAGATTAACCATGCTGGAGCTGGCGGGATATGGGCAGAACTTATTAATAATAGGGGTAATCTCTTTTTTTACATTTTGGAATTTTTTTATCTCCCAAAAAAATTAAAAATATAAAAAGTTAAAATGAAGTAATAAAAAGGAGAAGAATTTTTAATATTTATAAATAAAATCGAAATCTTATTGTTTTCTAAAAAACTCCAAATCTTATATTTTGTATATTTAGTGAAATTAGTTAGTAATGGTGATAATTAGGGAATTTTGCAAAAGAGCCCCTGCATTATTCCTAGCTTGCAAAAAAAGGCCAAACTTTTGTTCTTCTCAACCTATAATTATTCTTTGGTTCTTATTGATTTATTGATGGTTGCGTGATTTGGAGTAAAAATTTGACAAATATGGTTTTAACTCGTCATAATTGTCCTTTTGTTGAATCTGAAATTTTTTAATATAAAAATTTACAACCATTGAATCGAAAGGACGCCTACAACTTGTTTGATGAAATGCCTACTTGAAACAACGTTGGTGTTAATGCTAATTTTTGATTTCCTAGCGAAATTTGTGTATGTGTGTGCACTTGATTGGGAAGTTGTCCTGCTTCCTTTGCATATATAAGGGAAAACAAATAAAAAGAAGAAAAATGAGCTCTTTGAGATATACATAGTAAAGTGAAGAGGTTGGACTTGTATCCGGGAAGTTAGGTTAAACGGGCACATCGGGTGAGGGCAAGACTTAATTTGGATTATTTGCAACTTAATTATAACTCGATCAAATAGTGCCTCATCAATAAAACTTGATCAAATAGTGTTGAAGTAAACTAACGGTTTGGACTATATTTTTTTTAATTTGTAAAATATGCTTCAGTTTTTTTTTTTTGTCTTTTTTGCAATTTATGCAAAATACAGGAGTGTTTTTGGTAAATTTCCGTAATAATTATTTTATCTGTTAGGGTTTGAGGCGGGAGGGCAGAATACTCCTTCAGACTTCACGCCATGGGCCATAATTGGAAATGAGACAGTTATTTCTGTTGGCACAGAGCGTACCAGTCTGTTTAAAAGGAATCCAGTTGCTCTAAAAATCGATATTAATTGTGATGGTATTGGATGCCCTTCTACTGGAGTTGGAGTTTATAATCCGGGATATTGGGGCATGGTAACTAGTTAGTTGTCCCACATTTTCATTTACTTATTTTGTTATCTATTTCCTCATGCATTGTTTGGTTTGCCATTGGTATTGGTGCCTTTTGAGTTAAATATTTGTACAATGTGTATTTTATGTTTTGTTCTCTAAGTGTCAATTTTGATTAAATTTTTTCTTGAAATTTCCTAAATAACCCTGAGAATATATGCGAAATATTGGAAAATTTTATTCAAAATGTAATATAGGGTCTCAATTAAATTCGAGTTCAGCCATGACCCCCCCCCCCCCCCAAAAAAAAAAATACAATACAAATGGAAAAAAATGGAAAAAAGTAAATTAATAAAAGATATTATTATTACTGTTAGTGTTATGTTAATGTTGCTTTTATTAAATTTCAGAATATTGAAGACGGGAAGGGATACAAGATGACTTTATATGTTAAATCGTCTGACTCAATAAACATGAGTGCTTCTCTGATGACTTCTGACGGCTTGCAAAAGCTGGCGAGCACTAACATTATGTAAAAGAAAATTCTTCTTTAATAATCCATAATTTCATGTTTTGAAGAATATTGAATAAATTAATATTTAGTTTACTTTAATAGTTTGTATTTAATTGTGCAGAGCATCTGCTTCTAGTGTGGCAGACTGGACTAAGGTACAGCTGGAACTGGTAGCCAGTGGTTCAACAACCACTGGACGCCTCCAGTTCACAACTAAAAAGAGAGGGACTGTTTGGCTCGACCAGGTCTCACTAATGCCTATAGACACCTACATGGTAAAGATCCATTCACCAAATTGTTGTATTATGTTAACAGAAGTCTCAGTAAAAGTAAAATAAAAATGCAGCTAATTATTTATTTATTTATCAATAATGAATTTATAAAGGGGCATGGTTTTCGGAAGGATCTAATTTCCATGGTAGCAGCCTTGAAGCCTCGGTTCGTCAGGTTTCCCGGTAAACCAAGTCGCTCAAACATGTCATTTTGTTTCTTTCTGTATTATAATTAATTTTGTAAATAATTGTCCACAGGGGGGTGTTATGTGGAGGGGGAGAGATTATGGAACGCGTTCAGATGGACGGCCTCCGTCGGTCCGTGGGAAGAGAGACCGGGCCATTTTGGCGATGTTTGGAATTACTGGACCGATGACGGTCTTGGCTATTTCGAATTTCTTCAGGTCATTTCATTTTGTTTTAGTTAATTCGGACTGATTAATTCAATACAAAAGGGATGTCCTTGGTTGTTTTTTTTAGTTCTTCATAATTATTTTTTATTTATTTATTTATTAATGAATTTCTGCAGCTTGCTGAAGATCTAGGTGCTGCTCCAGTGTGGGTTATCAATAATGGTAATTTAGTTATTTACTTTTCTCCCTCTTTTTATAATTGTAATTATTAAATTATTGGTAATATAATAAATTCATATTTGTTTATATTGTCCTTTTTCCAGGGATCAGCCATGAAGAATCAGTTGATACCGCAAATATCTTACCTTGGGTGCAGGCATGTGCTACTAATTTTCAAACTTAAATTTTGCAATTTGGAAATATAAAATATTTACTTTTATTAATGTTTTTTATTTTAAGCAGGATGCTTTGAACAGCATAGAATTTGCACGGGGAGATGCCAGCTCAGCATGGGGCTCAGTCAGAGCTGAAATGGGTCATCCTGACCCGTTTCCTTTAAAATACATGGCTATTGGAAATGAAGATTGTGGCAAGAAAAACTACCGAGGTTAATTCCTTTATTCCTAGTTATAACTTTATTTTCTTTTTCTGTTATTTTTAGTTAGTCTTTTAATATATTTGCAGGAAATTATCTGAAATTTTATTATGCAATTAAAAAGGAGTATCCAGATATGCAAATTATCACTAATTGTGATGGATTAGGAACAACACTTGATCATCCAGCCGATTATTATGATTTTCATGTAAGCATATTAAAATCATAGCCAATTCATATATTGATTTTATTTTTTTATTTTATTATGCCAATTTTTTTTTCATTACTAGACCTATACTACAGCCAATGGAATGTATTCACAAAGAGATCTATTCAATAGTGCATTGAGATCTGGTCCAAAGGTTTGTATACCACATAATATATTAACATTCAACTTTGGTATTTGTCAAGTAGGAAATAATTATTTATACACTATATTATTTTATGTTTTTTAAAAATTTGAAGGCTTTTGTTAGTGAATATGCTGTATGGCAAAATGATGCTGGAAAGGGAAGCCTTTTAGCCTCTTTAGCTGAGGCTGCTTTTCTTATTGGACTCGAAAAAAATAGGTTTCTCTGCTTTGGACCCCCAAAAAAAAATTCAAATATTGTTTTAAATTTTTGTAATTTATAAATGAACCTGAGATCTTTATCATGTAGTGATGTTGTGGAGATGGCAAGCTATGCGCCACTCTTTGTAAATGCAAATGATCGCACGTAATTTCCATTTCTATTTTATTTTATCTTAGTTTCCATTTTATTTATTTATTTTACTTTAATTTGAATATTTTGAGGGGGTACAATAATTATTTACTGTTTTGTTAATTTATAATGAAACAGGTGGAGCCCAGATGCGATAGTATTTAACTCAGCCCAGTCATACGGCACACCAAGTTATTGGATGCAACATTTTTTCAAGGATTCAAGTGGTGCAATTCTTAACCCTACTTCAGTCCAGCCTGATATGTCAGCATCAATTGCCGTGTCATCCGTTACATATAAAAACTCTGAAGACAATAAAAGTTACTTGAAAATTAAGGTAAGGTCTTTGGATTCTATTTCATATCTTGTTTATGTTCAGCAATGGTTTCATATTAGTTTAGATGATTCCATTGAGACTAAGTATATTTCATTGCGTTCTGGCACTAATGTAGTATTACATTTCTATTTATTAATCTGTAGTTAATATACAGTCAAGATTAACTCCTGATTTTTTTTTGTTTGAAGATTGTGAATTTTGGCAGTGATAATGTGAATATGAAGATATCTATTACTGGATTACAATATTCTATAAATGCACTGGGTTCCTCGAAGACCATTTTCACCTCTGGTAATGTGATGGATGAAAACTCTTTTTTGACCCCAACAAAGGTACTACATATATTTCTTGTTTATTTCTTTTCAAATGTATACTCTTTATATAAACTTTAGCAAGGCAAATTATAGGGGAGCCATTGAGGGGCAAAGTTATCAGTTAAAGCTTGTATCATTAAGTACTTATTTTGGAATGACAGGTGGCGCCAGTGCAAAGCGCACTAGCTGATGCAAGCACACAAATGGATGTATCTGCCTTGCCACATTCGATCATGTTATATGAGTTAGCACTCAGTCAGACCGGTTATGCTACTGAAATGTGAAACAATAGAAAATGGCATTGTATGGAGTACTTGGTTACTTGTTAATACATAATCCACTTAACTTATATCACTGTAATTGCTAAAATATTGTTTAATAAAAGCTTTCTTCCTTAATTTATTCCGGTTAATAAAAACTTTCTTGCTTAATAGGGGCCTTCGCCCCCTATAAAATTTGAAATTAGTTATTAGTCCTTGAGGGTTTTTATTTTCGCCCCGGATACATAATACGTGATCAATTTATTAGATATTTTATTATGTTATTTTGGCTACTGAGGCGATTCAAAGTCTCTTTATTTCCAACACGCGAGTTCAATCTCGTCTCTTTCATTCCAGCAAACGCGAGTTTTTTTGAAGGAGAGTTGTAGGCACCTCTCGAAATTCATTAAAATAAAATATTTTTAAATTACAAGTCCCTTGACCCACTTGAGAAGTCAAGCGGGACTTAAGAAGATAAAAGAATAGTACAGGGAGAATCTAAAAGAAGTACAAGGAGTCTTCCATTGAGTTCCTATCTTAAAGAGGTCAATAATGATTTTTCCACAATCTCGCCCGGTTCCATGCCATATTGAAGATCATTTCCAGTGATGACGCTTTGGAGGTGAAGACTCAGCGGTTTTTTTCCTTCCATATCTCCCAAATACATGAAAGTTATCCTCGTTCCCAATCTTGCTTATGATCCCGGGTCATATTGTTGTGCTCGAGAAGCCAGTTGTCGTTGATACTGTCGTGTTTTCCTCTGAAGCCGTCTCCATAGGCCTTGTGCGAAGGTACACCTCCTTAGTAGGTGTCCTGCCGTTTCATGGGCATTTTGACAATTCGGACATGAAGGCTAGTGTGGCCAGTTTCTTTTCCGAAGATTGTCACTCGTGAGAATCCTATTGTGAGGACATAACCAAAGAAATTTTTTTTGCCTTAAGCTGGCCCTTTATTTTCCATAGCAAATTTGCCCACGGCACTCGTATTCCTGGATCACGCATGATGTTGTATGCTGATGATGTTGAGAAGGTTCGTTTTTCTTCCCAACGCCAATTAGTTGTTCCATTATTTCAAACCAGGCAAGAAGCATGGAAGAATGGGGAGAGAGTTCTTGGATATCCTTGAGAAAGACGAAGCTCGAGATGGTGGAATGCTAGAGATATCCCTGCCTGACTGCACATTATAGATTAGAGAGATTGTTTCGGACCAAATTGAGCTTCGATCCGATGTCGGCTTCCAAACCATTTGAGGAGTAAGGTCTTATTTTGTGTTTTTAGGTCCAAGAGTCCTAGCCCACCATTCCTCTTAGGCATCCATACTTTCAGTTTCCGCTAATTCACTAGGCAATTTCCGCCTTTACATTCCTCATCTCCTTTCCATGAGAAGGTTCTAATCACCTTATTTAGGTTGTTTATTAGCCAAGACTGGAGCTAGAAAGCATGAATGTGAATATGTGATATATTGGCAAAGCGTTAAGTACCGCTTTTACTAGGGTCAAGAGTCCTCTTGAGGAGAGCATTTTCCCTTTCCAAGATGCGAGTCTTTTTTGCATGGATTCAATCAGAAGTAAGAATCCTCTTTCTTTGGTTTGTTAGACATAAGCGGTAGGCCGAGATACGTTATATTCTCTCTTTTGTAGGAACATCAAAGTAATTGTTCTATCACAGGAATCAGGTCATCCGGTATAGCTATCGGGACTAAGGAGCTTTTTTCCTTGTTTATGCGTTGCCCAGATATTTGGGGAAAAATTTCCAAGGTTAAGGATACCACCTTGATGTTGAAAGGATCTGCTTCTATGAATCAGTGTGTCGTATGCGTATTGCAGTGCTTTAGGCGAGATTACAACCGGTGGTACCAAAACGCGGTTCACTTTGGCAATTATTGCTTGCAAGGTGTCGGCAATGATGTTAAAGATCATAGGTGATAGATATCGCCTTGACGTAGGCCTTTTTTATATAAGAAGCGATTGCATGTGAGTCCGTTCACCCTTATTGAAGAAGATGATGTTTTAAAGAGGGTTAGCATCCAGTTTGTCCATTTTTCCGGGAATCCTCTCGCCTTAAAAGTTTCATAGACGAATTCCTATGACACGTTGTTGAAGCTTTTTGAAAGTCGACTTTATACATAATCGTTGGGATTCTCAATCTTTTGAAATAAATCAATAGTTCTCGAGAAGTAAGAAAGTTTTCCATGATTGATCTCTGTTTAATGAAGGCCGTTTAATTTTTTTTTATCAGATCTTTGAGAAATAGTTGTAATCTTAAAGAGAGTAATTTTGAGATTGTTTTAGGAATGCCAGCGATTACACTTATTGGCATATATTCCGCGATTTTGTTAGCGCCGCTCATCTTAGGTATGAGTGTGATGAATGCTTCATTCAATGCCTTGAGATTCAATCTATTGTGATAGAAGTCATTGATGATTTGAATTAGGTCTTCCTTTATAACTTCCCAATATGATTGGAAAAATTCCGATGGTAACCCGTCCGGTCCTGAAGATTTTCCTTTAGGCATACTCATGATGCATTTTTTTAATTTCGATTTTCGAGAAAGGATAGGAGATACCAGTGAGCGCAGAGCGCATCGGTTCCTGAGAGAAGAGAGATGAGAACTTATATTCACAATCGGATCTTTGAGAGGTCCGCATTGTAACGATGAAGGAGTCAGTGATTTTTTCTATTATTTCCTTTGGGTCTGAAATCGAAATGTTATCGACTATTATAGAATTTATAGCGTTATTTTGCCTTTTGGATGAAGCTACATCATGGAAGTAGGATGTGTTCTTATCCCAAGCTTAATCCAATTACAAGATGACCTTTGTTGCCATTATTTCTCACTAAGTGAAATATGGGCAGACGCGAGTTCAATCTCATCTCTTTCTTTCCACCAAACATGAGTTCAATCCCTTGCGCTGCACGTCTTTTTTCGAAATTTAGAAAAACCTTAGAAAAAAAAATGTTGGATCCGTGTCTTATACTCAGGTCTCTAGCTTAAGAAAGAACATCACAAACCAATAGGACAAAAATGATTTTTTTGTCTTAATAAATCAAATCCTGGTTACCACATTGTCCGTAGGTATAACTTTTATTGAATTTTGAAATGAGATTACAAACTCAAAAGAACTCAGATCCTTGATAGACCTAAATAAAACAGACACAGATCTAAAGACACATAATACAAAACTGACTAAAAACAATAAAAGCAAAAGGAACAATTTATTAAGGGTCTGGCTACAGGGCAAAATGAAATGCCCTCGAAAGAAAACTTTGGATCCTCAGTTGTCTCCATCAAACCAGCCAGTTCAGAGTTATCCAGAAGGAATGTGCATGAGAGTCCACTGAATCTCTCTGAGACGCAACACAAAGCCAATTTGAGAGCCAAATATTCAACTTAAGACTCGCACGTCTCAAATGAGTCTAAAAGTCCATGAGAGTGGAGTTTAGAAATGCATTTCTCATTTATATGGCCTAAGCGACAATGCCAGAGGCATGTCGTATTCAAGTCATTCGGTTTAAATTGTTTAGTGTTAATGTTATAGATGGACTTATAATTCTCTTTATTAAGATCTAGCACGTAAAGACCTCTTTCCAATAGAACATTTCCATAGAAAAGATTATCCTTTAAGATAGAACAATTATTATTCTCAATAACAAATTTATAACCATCCAAAGCTATACTAGAAATAGAAATAATATTTCTGCTCATAGCAGGTACAAAATAATAATTATTAAGTACTAATACAAGTCCACTAGGCAAAGTCAATAAATAAGTTCCTACGGCTAATGCAGCAACTCTTGCTCCATTTCCCACACGCAGGTCGACTTCGCCCTTAGCTAATCTTCTACTCCTTTGTAGTCCCTGCACATCATTACAAATGTGAGTACCACATCCGGTATCCAATTCCCAAGACTTAGGAGTAAGTGAATTAGTTTCAATAATAAAAATACCTCAAGCAGTAGTCACACTATCCTTCTTGATTTCAGCCTGATAGAGTTTGTAATTTCTCTTCCAATGGCCAACCTTGTTGCAATGGAAGCAAACTCCATCCTTGTCTTTCTTGATCTTAGGTTTAGGCAACACCTTGCCTTTACCCTTGCTCTTGTTCTCGGTCTTCTTACCCTTCTTCTTGTGAACTATTAGGACGTCGTTGATAACATTTGTCTTCATGTCCTCCGATACGTTCTTAAGTATCCCATGCAACTCAGTGATGGATTTCTCCATCTGATGCATATTATAGTTCATGAGGAATTGCTTAAAACTAGGAGGTAATGACTCGAGAATTATGTCAAATGCCAATTCTCTGGGCATAGCTGAACCAAGCCTCTTCAATTGATCAAGATAGCTCTTCATCTTGAGTACATGAGCACTCATAGATGAACCTTCAGCCATCTTCGTATCAGTTAGAGAGATGGTTGCTTTGTAGCGCTCAACTCTAGCCTGCTCTTGGAACATTTCCTTGAGAGTTACGATCATATCGTGAGCACCCATGTCCTCCAGTTGCTTCAGAAGCTCGGAGGTCATGGTCGATAGCATGAGACAAGCTATCTCTGTGTCATCTTTGACATATTTAGCATATGCGTCCCAGACAGCCCTTGTGGCTCCCTATTCTGGTTCCTCTGGGTAAGCCTCTTCTATGACTAAGAGTTTATTGTCAGCCTTGAGAACAATTCTCAAGTTTCTAAACCAGTCAAGGAAGTTAGACCTGTTGAACTTATCCTTCTCAAGGATAGATCGGAAATTCAACCCAGTTGAATTGTTATTGTTTGCTATTATTCTACAAGTTAAAATGTAAAGTGTCATTATTATTTATTCTTTGGGGTTGTTTTGTTTTGGTGTTTCTTATATTGTACTCCCACTTTTTTTCTTCAAATCAACCACCTTCAGTAGTATTAATTCGGAAACTTTAATTAAATGAGGTTTCATAGTGAGTCAAGATCCGTATTTCATTGAGTATTAAGTGCGCTTTGGCGCAACGCTCAATACACAACTATTTAGGTAGGAACACTTCCAATTGTATCATATACAATTCCTTCCTTTTATGGAATGGACATCATATGCCCGGTGTATTATC
This sequence comes from Juncus effusus, assembly GCA_027726005.1. Classification (NCBI taxonomy): domain Eukaryota; kingdom Viridiplantae; phylum Streptophyta; class Magnoliopsida; order Poales; family Juncaceae; genus Juncus; species Juncus effusus. The sequence continues at coordinate 5,110,580 of CM050896.1, read as the reverse complement.
CCATCTTATGCCCTGAGCCCAAGTCCGACATGCTTGCTCAGTTAAGTTTAACCATGTATGATTATCGGCGAAATAGAGTCCATCACACTCAGCTTTGGCATGACCTATGCTGGACGCCATTTCCCGCATACCCTCCTTTACAAAGACAATCCTCCATATGCTCAGCTTTGGCATGACCCACATGGAAGACTGTCTAAGTACCGAGGGCTTTAGTGGCATGGGGGGCACTTCCTTACTTAACATTCTGATGGATTTTGTTTTAGATTTATTAATATAAACATCACAGAAACAAGATAAATACAGTCTGAACCTATTCCTCACGAGCGATCATGAGATTCCTAATCCTAGATCTATCTTTAGATTGCAGGTGAATCTTCAACGAACCCTTCGTTGTGTGTGTGTGAAGATCCAATGCCATCTTCCGAAGATTGCGCCAAGATCCTTGTCTTGTCTTGATTTAGTATCTTTCCTAACATATATCATATTGCTAGAAAAGGTAGTTTACAATTTTGGACAACTCACTGGTTGCCATAATTGCAACTTTGGACAACTCACAGGTTGCCATAGAAATTAAATAAAATACAAGCATTCACATACAAAATTACATCACAGAACAATCACAGATCTAAGACTCATACCATATTTATATAAATTAAATTCCTTGTATAACAAAAATTAGGGTTTCTCGCAAAATCAGCCTTATTCCGTTGGGAACGAAACTATTCCGTTCTCAACAGAATCAGCACTGAAAATCTGACAAATTCCAATGTTATTCCGTTCTCAACGGAACTATTCCGTTGGGAACGGTAACCTGCTGGAAAATTCGTTTTTCCTTTGTTTTATTCCCATTTCCAAAACAGATTTTGAAAAACTATTTTTCGAAACTCTAGAAAATCATAATATCCAATATTATATTCCTAGAAACTATTTCCGTGATGTTTTGAAATAATATTTGCAAAACCATAAAATTTATTATACTATAATTTACTAAATTTTAAATATATAATCGACGATTATTATCTTAACGAATGCTCTGTTGCCACTGTTGGGGAATCCATAGTCATGTACGTTACATGCGCAGCGGAACCTATGGATTCAATCCGCCCTAGGATCATCGCTAAGGGAATAAAAGTACGAGATTAACTATTAAAATTTATACCTCGGATCTTCCTGATCCGCGAGACGAAGAACGGATGTAGGTCTGAACTTTTCTGACGTGCAACCTTTTCCTTCCTGAATCTCGACTCCACGAACGTTCTTGCTTCTCCTAGGGATGAAGAATGATCACTCGCAAGTTCTCAAGTTAGATAACCTCTACTCATATCCACGCGAACTTCTGACGCACGGAATAACCGGACTCGGCTAGACGAGTCCGGAAATACTTTCCGAAAATAACTCAAAACTCTCTCTCTCTCTCTCTCTCTCTCTCTCTCTATTTCTGTATATTAGACGGCCTCTAAGGCTTCTGAATTGTGTGTATGATAGAGAGACATTGTCCTTCTATTTATACTAGAGAGAGAGGCGAACGATTGCTCAGTTACCATAACTAAAAACTTTAATCTGCGCCTATTCCCTTCCCAACGGAATAGGTATTTCCTTAACAGAATACTTGGCAGCAAAGGTTATTAAAGTTTCCATATCTATTCCGTTGGGAACGGAACTATTCCGTTGCCAACAGAATGATGCTGTTTTGTTCAATCAATTATCCAATAATTGATTATTTTGTTCACCAATTTATACATCATATGTATAACTTGTTTTTGAGGTATTTTCATCCCGTATGAATGGAGTTCATTGTGTGACCGTGTAGGTTCCATTTAACGCTGGCAACGATCTTCTAAAGATCGTAAGTCATGAGTAGCCTCTAGACTGATGTCATGACTATCCATGTTAAATGAAATGATCAGCGATCATAAACCTATCTGAATAGACGTATGCTTATTCCTTTTGTTTTACGATATATGTCTTGATCACAAGGGACGGTAATATGTCATCCTTGAGTTTGATCAAAGTTTCTTTCCTGATTGAGAATTAGACTGAGTAAATATAAAATGATATTAACAACACATGTTAATCCATTTTGAGCATGACCAAGCATTTCCTTCAGTCCTAGTTCATCAGGGGGTCCAGAGATATCTCCCTCTTGACGAGAGGAACAAATCCCATCTTGGTCACTCACATTCCTCGTCATGATTCAGTGCATACCTAATGATGACCCTAATGATCATTCCATTATGGATGACGTAGGATCATATTAAAGTATGCAGTTCCACATACAGGAATCCATGGTGACCTCAGGTCGTAGGAACAAGCACACTATTCATATGAGAATCACTAACGACATATACCATGCATATTCTCATAGTGTGGTCAGTCCAGTATGTGTTCTCCAACACGTACCTATATTTCAGACTTGACATCCCTATGTTCATGATCAACAGAACATGATCATCCAGCCTGTGAATATACTAGTGTGGATATGTAGCTTCTTACATGAAGTATGTTTATCTCTATAAACATCCTATATATCACTAGGGATGGTTTAGAATGTCATTCGTTGGTTCACAATTCTACTATCAGAATCACGTACTCTGATGACGTGAACCGAAGTGTCATTCATGGTTGATATAAGATATGTAAATGCACATTCACAACCCATACACACAGATATATAAGAAACAACCTTTATTGAATAAATAATAATGTCTTAATACATAATCCATTTTCTTGCACAAATACATTTGGCCTAGGGCACTAATCCTACAAGACGAACGGTGGATCGTAGTCGTTTAAACAAACTCTATTTGGACTAGTGATTATCGGAGCCGAAAGGCAAGTCCCGGAGAGTGGGCGCTCGTGAAAGCAGTAAGGGCCCGTAGCGAGAACGGGTGGTTAAGGCTCACGCAACCACCTCGTCGAACTTCGTCGACAAGATTCGGTGTTCGGTATCTCATTACCTATTTAGTATTTATTGTATTTCTATTATATTTTTGTTTGTTAATACGACCATCTACCTAAAAGTCTAATAACGTAAAAGTCGGTAAAACCTAAGTCAAATCCACATTTACGCACGAATTTAGGTATTTTAAACCCCTATAGGCCACAATTGATCCACAATTGATACAACTAGGTAATAGGAAAGAGACATCTTTTTCGAAAGATTTACTGAGTGGGGCCAACAGTCTAGCACAAATATTTCCGCAACTGTACAAAAGAGCAACTAATAAAAATATCTCAGTACGTGAGATAATACTAAACCCGCAATCCCTTCAATGTGATCGAGCCCTAAACAACAGACTTACAACAACTCTAAGAAAAATAATTGCATCACTCGCAGATGTTTCATTATCAGCGATGATGAAGTGGTCTAGAATCAGCATCCTAAAGATAAAGAATTTGCAGTAAAATTGACTTGTGACTTTTTAGCAACCGCGGGTGTAAAGATCATCCACAAAAGCACCTATGGAAAATAAAAGCACCCCCTCCCCCCTCCGGATTAGAACTTTTGCATGGCTCGCTAGGAAGGATAAGATCATGACCAAAGCTAATCTAGCAAAACGAGGATGGATAGACTCAGATTCATGCCATTATGTGACACAAGACAATCAGAAATAGTAAGCCACATGTTGGCAACATGCTCCTATGCACAACAAATATGGCAAAAAACTTATAATATGCTAGGCATTGCACCACAAGCATCGATGAAAAATGTATGAGATATGGACCGCGTCATTATTATGTCTCTCAAAAAAAGGACGTAAGTCTTGGGCATCACTTTGGATGGCTTGCTACTGGAGAAGAAGCAAAACATGCATGTCTTCAAATCAATGACAAGCTGGATTGAATGGTATTACACTTGTTAAACCCTACTTTATGTATAGGGCCTACTTTATCTATAGAGTCTAGAAAACTAGCATGTAATAGGCTAGGTGTCTTATTTATGTAATGCAATTTAAGCAAAGCTTATAAAAACTTTTATTTTAATCAAAAGTCTATAATAGACAACCCTATACTGATTAAAAAAAATTACTTATGTTCTGAATTCTGTTTGAAACTTGGACTCAATGATATGTACTATGTTTTCAAGTATTGTTTGAAATTGATTGTGGGACTAAGGACTAGAACTTTCAGAATTGTATCTCATTTTTCATTTTTTTAAGTCACTGAGGTTAAGGTAATGGTGGTTGGTAAGGTGGAGGTTTAGTATTTGTCCGTCAGTATATATTCAGGAAAGATTTCTGGTTGGTCGGTTATAACACATTTTACATCGCACACTTTATATTGCATATTTTATGTTCTTGCTTACTTATTTGCGCATCTATGCTGTTATTTCGTATATAATTCATAATTGAACAATGATGCTATTAATATGTTTATTTGTGTCATTATAGATGAAATATATTGGAAATCGGATGAAGCTACAACATAGCGGAACTCAACAGCCAAAGAAAACTTGGAAATGAAAAATGAGAGATAATTGAGATAGCAACTTTAGCCTCCAGAAAAATGCTAAGCTGCTTGGCACATCAGGTCACGTGACCATGGGCCAAGAAAGGAAAATAGAAAAATGGAAGGATTATTTGTTTCCAAGTTAAGAAATCTGCTCACGTGACCTGCTTAGTTTGGTACAGACTCTCATTGTCTAATCACAACCGTCAGATCTTGGGGGAGTTAATCCAAACCGTGACAAATATTTGTTAATGAATGATTGAGGCGGTGTAAGATAAAAACAAAAAGGCAGAACCCTAATTAGATATTATTGACGCATCTGCCTCTCTTTGGAGGGGGCAGCCCTCTACTCCTCTCGCTCTCTCTCTTCCTTTTCTCCATCGTGCTTAGTTACAAGGAGTCTGAAAAGAGTGCATGCTGATTCGAGGATAAGCGGTGTTGAGCAGCTTTTTTCATTATGGGTTGTATTCTTTTTGGTGACGTTCGGCAAGGTGTAATAAGAGTGAAAGAGTGGAAGAAGTGAGCTATTCCAGTCAAACAAGGGTGAAAGTAAATGGAATAAATGGGTGGAAGAGTGGAACTTACTAATTCCATGGGAGGGGTGGAAGATCTTTATTTCATGAAATAAGTCAAATTTTAGGACGAAAATACCATTTTTTCTTCCACCATAAGCTGATGTGGTACTAGCAATTAATGCACTGTTTCTCTCTCTCCTTTCTTTCTATAATTTTTTTGTCAAAAAATATGAATGAAAAAATCACTAATTTTCGATAATAATTTCATAAATCATAAATTTGAAATGTGCAAATGATTGTACTCATTTTTCTCTATCTAAAGAGATATGTCTTTCTATATTTTTGAATAAAATTTTATTTTTCTTTTGTTATCGTATTTTTAATTGAACATTTATGTTTTTGTATTTTTCATCTTATTTAATTAAAAAAATTAGAGGTTATTAAATAAATTAATAGAATATAATTATTATAAGGATATTATAGTAATTAGCAATTATTTCTATTTTTTAAATCAATTTTTTATTCCATGAAACTTGCCGAACAATAATGGAATAAAATGGAAGAACCACTCTTCCACTCTTTCACTATTCCACTCTTCCACCCTTTGCCGAACGGG
>CM050896.1:4995000-5100000 GCA_027726005.1 Juncus effusus | reverse complement strand
CAAGGGTCTTCAGCAAGTAACTTTCAACTTCGGCCATGTAGACCATGAGAGATGGAGTTGGTTCGTATGCCTCGTCTTTGGTGGTTGCATCAACCATTTGCTTCACAGATTGCGAAGGCACTACCGCTAATTGTGGTGGCACTATAGGTCGTGGCTCTCCTTCCTCCTCTTCTACTTCTGACACCACTTCTTCATACTCATCTTCTTCACAGAGCTCAATAGCTCGGATCGTAGCACTTCCTAATAAGTTACAAAGTCGATCGTAAGCGGTGTCGTTGTCATCATGGTTCTGGTCGAAAGAGAAGTTTTGGTTTTTAGTAAAGTTGAGGGTCTCGTGAGTGTTGTAAGGTGCGTCGTCTTGGTCTTGCCAACCGAAATTTTGTTGGTCACTCCACTCATCATGATTATACCCTCCTAGTGTCGGTTCGGCTCGTTCCCTCCTCGTGTTAAAGATCACGGGCTGAAGACAAGGTGACATCTCGTACTCGTTGACTGTGACATCCATGTGGACTGACCTTGCGTTAGAAGCCACGAATTGGAGACAAGGTGCAATCTCATACCCATCAAGTATGCGACGTGGATCCATGCATTTGGCATGTACCCACCCCGTGTTAGGAAACATGTGTTGAAGACGAGGTGGAACTTCATACTAGTCGATGTTGCTCCATAGATCCATGTGGTTGACATGCACTATCCTTTAATTGGGGACCGCAGGCTCTAGAAGCCCGAAGTCATCGATCACACACCATGCATCCATATGATAATTGTCCATTATTGTAGGTCGCGTTGCTAATACCGCAGTTACTTGTTCTTGATAGTCATGTCCATTCCTCAGTGTCATCACATCATTCACTTGCTCGTGTGGGTTCTTGGTTTTTCTTTGGAACATGTCCTCCTGTTGGAATGAACTACTCACTTGTTGGTATGTTTGCAACTCCATCATCTTGTTTTGTAAGGCTAGCGAGTCCACCCTGCTTGTGATTTCCTGAATTGATCATTCAATTCTTGTCCTTTGGCCAGAAGTTCAGCGGTAACTTTATTTTGTTCCGCCATAAAATTAGTTAGCATGGAGTAAATTCCCGGTCTTTGATTGCTACACCCTTGATTTTGTATGATATTCTGAGGTTGGCCGATTGGTTGATTATTTCTGTAAGACAGGTTCGAGATCCTCCAGTTCTGATTATATGCGGGTTTGTATACGTTGTTAACGGCATTTACTTGTATAGATTCTTCTTGTAATAATAAGCGTCCTTCAGCTTTTTAGGATGCTTGTTCTGAATGATTACGCTGCATTATTCAATGAGCACGACGTTCTCAAAATCCTCTATTTTTTGCTTGTTGGATAGGACATCATTGTGGAACTTGGCGTAGGCGGGCATTTGAGCTACATCTGTAAAAGGTAACTTTACATGAAGCTTCTTCAAAATTTTGGTGAATTTCGCAATTTGCCGATCTAGCTTGTGTCTTGCTAGCGTTCGTGGGAAAGGTGGGGTTGGCTTGTATGGTGTGTTGGTGAACCCGTAGCCATGTACGTTACATGCGCATCGGAATCTACGGGTTCAACCCGCCCTAGGATCATCGTTAACGGAATAAAGTACGAGATTAACTATTAAACTTTATACCTCGGATCTTCCTGATCCGCGATACGAAGAACGGATGTAGCTCTGAACTATTCTGACTGGCAATCTTCTCCTTCCTGAAGCCCGACTCCACGAACGTCCTTGATCTTCCTAGGGATGAAGAACTAGATCTCTCGCTAATCTCCAAAGTAGGAGACCTCTACTCGTATCCACACGAACTTCAGACAGACGGAATTACCGGACTCGGCTAGACGAGTCCGGAAATACTTTCCAAAATTACCCTCACAAGACTCTCTCTCTCTTGGTATTACGGCTGCCTCTAAGGCTTCTAATTGTGTGTCTAATAGAGGGGGCATGCTCCTCTATTTATACTAGAGAGAGGGGTGAAAGAATGACAAGTTTCGATAAGGAAACCCTTCCAACCGCCAGAGTTCCGGTCGGCCGGAACAATTTCAGCCTTTGTAAAATTTAGTTCCGGTCGACCGGAACCTGTGTTCCGGTCAGCCGGAAGAATTTCAGCCTTTGTAAAATTTCAGCATCTAATGCTTTATTCTTTCACCAATTTATACATCACATTATAACTGTTTCTGAGTTATTTTCTGATCGTGTAGGTTCCATTTAATGCTGGCAACGATCTTCTAATGATCGAAAGTCATGAGTAACATCTAGACTGATATCATGACTACTCATGTTAAATGAAATGATCAGCGAACACAAAGCTAGTTCATGAGGGGGCCCAGAGATATCTCCCTCTTGACGGGAGGAACAAATTCCATCTTGGTCACTCACATTCCTCGTCATGATTCAGTGCATACCTAACGATGACCCTAATGATCATCCCGTCATGGATGTTGTAGGATCATATTAAAATATGCAGTTTCACATACAGGAATCCATGGTGACCTCAGGTCATAGGAACAAGCACACTATTCATATGAGAATCACTAATGACACATACCATGCATATTCTCATAGTGTGGTCAGTCCAGTACGTATTCTCTAACACGTACCTATATTCCAGACTTGACATCCCTATGTCCATGATCAGCAGAACATAATAATCCAGTCTGCGAATATACTAGTGTGGATATGTAGCTTCTTACCCGAAGTATTTTTATCTCTATAAACATCCTACATATCACTAGGGACGATTTAGAATGTCATTCATTGGTTCACAGTTCTACTATCAGAATCACGTATTTTGATGACGTGAATCCAAAGTGTCATTCATGGTCGATCTAATGTATGTAAATATATTAGTCACTCATACACTCATTCATATATGAACTGAATAAACGCGTTTCTCTTAATCTAATCTCTAGTCCAACACTTTGGCCTAGGGCATAATTCCTTCAGTCTCCTACATGCACTTGGCCAATCTTAAGCATCCAATGCTCATTAGGCAACATTACCTTCATGTTTTACTAGCGGAATATATGCCTATCAGATTATAGAAATTTATATTGCAAACTTGCAACGACTACTATTGATCTCTATCATTAGTCGAGAACTTCTAAAACAAGCGCATGTATCCTTGTTTCTCTATTCTGAGCGACTCTTTGTTCATAACATAGATCGTTAGGCCTTAAGAGCAATCGGGACAACTCCAAGTTCCAAGATCAAATGCTTGATCCAAGCATACCTATTGTCCGCTTCTAAAGCGACGATATGGTCTTTTTTCAGTTACAGTACCTTATTTGGAACTCTTTCCAAATTACTGTATTCAAAAGAAATTTATTGCGACAATGATCCGTGTTAGGAAAGTATAATCTCTTACCACTACCTAGGTTCTAATAGATCGGGATATCTTAGTTCTTCATAAGAACTTAGAAATTTATTCTCGTCATCAAATGACTATCATTTGCTCTCTCATGCTCCAAACATTTGCACAGTATATTGTATGGCTTGAAGAATCTTATTCATCCTGTTATTTTGTACATTGAACCTTTCAATAAACGGATGATATGTCTTCATTATATGAACGTTATAGGCAATAATTCTTTCTTGCATATTGAAATCTTTCAATATATATTGTTGAAAGCATAGAATCCAATTCATGTGTCTTTCATTGTTCATATTAGTGCCACAAAAAAGAACTCTTTCTTGCATATTGAATATTCAATATATGGTTGAAGGTATAAATCTAATTCTTATATCCTTTTATTGTTCATGTGAATGTCATAAGCAAGAACACTTTCTTGCATGTTGAACATTTCAACGTATGGCTAAAAGTATAAAATCTCATTCGTTTATCTTTTCATCATTCATATGAACACCATGAGGAAGAACATTTCTTGCACATCGAATTCTTTTAATATTTTACCAATGTGCTTTATCTTACAAACAGAAGTCTGTATAGACTTTTACTCCTAACTCTTAGGATGTGTAAGTTGTTGTAATGCAGGAAGATTGTTATACTCCCACTGAATTTCTTGAAATCAAGGTGGTCGCATCTATTTTGATTAAGTCAAATTCTTCAATTTACTTTGTCAAATAGATTCATCCTGAGATGCTTGCTTTAATCCATTCATGAATTCGAAGCCTGTAACCTTTCAGAATTCTTGCGATCCTAAAACTCTTGCCATGTATCAAAGATACATCCATAGTAAAGTTCTTATAAAGGAATGTGAGTTTTATATCCTTGTTCCATCATTCACAATCACACTGTGCTATAGAAGTCAGAATTCGTAATACCAACAAGTGAGAAAGTCTTTTTACTATAGCCCATACTATAGCTACTTTCTATGCTATTTTTAGGTCATCAAGCCATTGGATACTCCAATTAAGTTCCAAACTTTACTGCTTGTATATGGGTTGCATCTCAGTTCTCATGGTCCAACCATTTTGAGAACATTGTCTCTTCACAATCTCGTCGGTAGAAAGCCGACTCATCCTCTATGAGTATCTTAATGAGAGATCATATCTCTCAGCGTAATGTCTAACAGGTCTGTGAGGAGGACCTTATGTTTCAAGTATAGTCTTATCAACTACTTAATAGCCTCATTAATGGTTCATCACTAGTATGTGGTCCTCGAATCTTTCGAGATGTATTACACTCCCACTACTTCTTTAGGAGATGAGATCTCTTTTAAAGAAGTCCGGATTATGAGTAGCAAACAATTTGAATTCATAATGGATATAAAACAATATCGAGTTGATATTCCATAAAGATTGTTGTGTTGACATTGTCAAACCTTTTGACACGAGTCGTACTTCAATCTTTAAAGACAATTTGGGACTATCCCAAACCCATATCACATATGGTGTCCATTTGAACCTTATGATATTCAGTGTTTAGTATATTCAAGAGTATAAACCTATAAGAATCTCGGAGGCATAGACTGAATCTTATTCAATAAGTTTCATTTTCTTCTTTATGTGCACATCGTGAGATGCTGCATATAGAATTAATTGTGAAACCCTTTTCACAATTTCTAAGATAATTGTCAAACTATTGACTCAAATACTTGCCACTTCGATCTGATCGAAGTGCTCTTATTATCTTGTCAAGGCGATATCGAATTTCATTCTTAAATGCTTTGAACATTTCAAATATTTTGTGTTTCATTAAGTAACTTTAATATGAAATTCTGATATTCCTTATTTCTAGCCGGCTTGCTTTTTGTCTCTCGTGCATCTATATGCATGAGACTCAATAAACTAATCCATCGACTTTGTGATGGTTGCCCATTCTTGTCATCATGTTCGGTAAATAAAATTCGCACGTCTCAATTGATCCTAGATCCAGTGAGTCAAACTTTCCACATAGAGTGGAGTTTTAGAAATGCGATGCTTATTCTGTGACTTAGATGACATTGCTAGAAGTATGGAATCAATGGACTTATTATTTAGCATATAAAGGTTCTTTTCTAAGTGAACATTTCAAATAGACAAATCCAGAAATTTTTTATTATTCCAAATAATAAATTTTACAACCATTTTAATGCTAATGTCGAAATAATATTTATTTCATTACAAGTCCACAATGGCTAAGTCAATAAAGTCCTAGAGCTAATGTAGCAACTCTTGCTTCATTCCCCACTTATAGGTTGACTTCTCCTCTAGCTAGTCTTCTACTTCTGAGTAATATCCTGCACATTCAAAATGTGAGAATTAAAGTGGATATCCAATATCCAAGTAGAGATTTAGGAAGAGGAATACCTGAAATGGCAACCATTGATTCTTCTTCTTGACATATCTTGTAGGATTAGTGCCCTAGACCAAATGTATTTGTGCTAGGAAATGAATTATGTATTAAGACATTATTATTTATTCAATAAAGGTTGTTTCTTATATATCTGTGTGTATGGGTTGTGAATTTAAATCTTATATCAACCAAGAATGACACTCCGGGTTCACGTCATCAGAATACGTGATTCTGATAGTAGAACTGTGAACCAACGAATGACATTCTAAATTGTCCCTAGTGTTATGTAGGACGTTTATAGAGATAGACATACTTCAGGTAAGAAGCTACATATCCACACTAGTATATTCACAAGCTGGATGATCATGTTCTGCTGATCATGGACATAGGGATGTCAAGTTTGTAATATAGGCACGTGTTAGAGAACACGTATTGGACTGACCACACTATGAGAATATGCATGGTATATGTCATTAGTGATTCTCATATGAATAGTGTGCTTGTTCCTACGACCTGAGGTCACCATGGATTCCTGTATGAGGAACTGCATACTTTAATATGATCTTGTCATCCGTAACGGGATGACCATTAGGGTCATCATTAGGTATGCACTGAATCATGACGAGGAATGTGAGTGACCAAGATGGTATTTGTTCCTCTCGTTAAGAGGGAGATATCTCTGGGCCCCTTGATGAACTAGGACTGAAGGAAATGCATGGCCATGCTCAAAATGGATTAACATGTGTTGTTAATATCATTTTGTATTTACTCAGTCTAATTCTCGATCAGGAAAGAGACTTTGATCAAACTCAAGGATGACATACTTCCATGCCTTGTGATCAAGACATATATTGTAGAACAAAAGGAATAAGCAAACGTCTATTCAGATAGATTTCTGATCCCTGATCATTTCATTTAACATGGGTAGTCATGACATCAGTCTAGAGGTTACGATCTTTAGAAGATCGTTGCCAGCGTTAAATGGAACCTACACGGTCACAAAATGAACCTACACGGTCACGGATGAATATACCTCAAAACAGTTATACATATGATGTATATATTGGTGAACAAAATAATCAATTATTGGATAATTGATTGAACAATACATTACCATATTCCGTTGGCAACGGAATAGTTCCGTTCCCAAGGGACTAGATATGGAAACTGTAATAACCTTAGTTCCCAAGTATTTCATTATGGAAATACATATTCCGTTGCACGCAGATTAGTTTTTTAGTTATGGTAACTGAGCAATCGTTCGCCTCTCTCTCTAGTATAAATAGAAGGGCAGAGTCTCTCTATTGAACAAACAATTCAGAAGCCTTAGAGGCCGTCTATTACACAGAAAAGAGAGAGAAAGTTTTGAGAGTATTCGGAAATTATTTCCGGACTCGTCTAGCCGAGTACGGTTATTCCGTGCGTTTGAAGTTCGAGTGGATACGATTAGAGATTCTCTATCTTGAGAAATTGCTAGCGATCCATCTTCATCCCTAGGAGAAGCAAGGATGTTCGCGGATCGAGCTTCAGGAAGGAGAAGGTTGCAAGTCAGAATAGTTCAGACCTACATCCGTCCTTCGTCTCGCGGATCAGGAAGATCCGAGGTATAAATTTTAATAGTTAATCTCGTACTTTTATTCCCTTAATGTAGATTCTAGGGCGCGTTAAATCCATAGGTTCCGTTGCGCATGTAACGTACATGGCTATGGATTTCCCAACAGTGGCATCAGAGCGTTCGTTAAGGAAATAATCGTCGATTATATATTTAAAATTTAGTAAATTCGAGTATAATAAATTTTAGGGTTTTGAAAATATTATTTCAAAACATCACGGAAATAGTTTCTAGTAATATAATATTTGATATTATGATTTTCTAGAGTTTCGAAAAAATAGTTTTTCGAAATCTGTTTTGGAAACGGAACTAAAACTAAAGGTAATATGAATATTCCAGCATGTCTCCGTTGAGAACGGAATAGTTCCGTTCCCAACGGAATAATGCTGATTTTGCGAGAAACCCTAATTTTTGTTATACATGGAATTTAAATAAATATGGTATGAGCTTTAGATCTGTGATTGTTCTGTGATGTAATCTTGTGTGTGGGTGCTTGTAATTTTATTTAATATCTATGGCAACCAGTGAGTTATCCAAAGTTGTAATTATGGCAACCTGTGAGTTGTCCAAAATTGTAAATTACTTTTTCTAGCAATAGGATAGTTGTAGGTTACATATTATATCAAGACTACAAGCAAGGATCTTGGCGCGATCTTCGGAAGATGGCATTGGATCTTCGCACACACACAACGAAGGGTTTGTTGAAGATTACTCTTGCAATCTAAAAGATAGAACTAGGATTAGGAACCTCATGATCGCTCGTGAGGAATAAGCTCATACCATATTTTATTTGGAGTTGTCTTTTCACCAAAATCATCCAAATGTCATTTCCTTCTTCTTTTTACCTGAAAATCAGACAAAAATGTATTAAGAGTTTCAAAAATATTTTTTATTAATTTTAAACAGTTTTCCAATATTTTATGTGATTTAAGGGTAAAATTTATATGATAAAAACCCTAAAAATATGTATAAAAATACATATTACACTGTACTGGACGACTGACGATTCCTATCGACTGTGTCCAGCGGCTGTCAAATAATCTTTCTCACAGGTTAAGAAATTTCTGACATTTTGACAGTTGAGAGATGTAATTTGTATTTCTGATTATGAAATAACTTCGAATTTTTCAGAGGTTTATCAAGAAAATTTATTGCTAGTGAATGGTTTTCTTTTGATTTATATTAGATTTTTAAGGGGTTCTGTGGGATTTACCTGTTAAATTTTTCATACAATTTATAGTTAAATATTTTTTTGTTTTTAGTTCCATGAGTTTTTTCATTTTCTGAATAAATTCAGAATTTATTGTTTATTTTTTTACTGTTTTGTCATATATTTATTTATTTATTTTTAATAATAGACCCTAGGTTATACCTGGGCATCTGCAATTATATTAATTGAAGAGAAAACTTTTATGGTAGATTTATTTCTTATTTATTGTAGACCCGACTCTTCACCTATAAAAGGGTGAAATGTAGGGCCGGTCAAGTCATCAAACACTTATTGTAGTCTGTAGTAGGTAGCCGTGCTTCATTGCAAGAGACAAAGACAAATCAGGTCGTATTGTTTCATCTATCAACTTATTTAATTTTTGTATTTAGTTATCTACTCTCATAACTAAACCCCTTTCTAGGGTAGCGTTTGAGTAGTAGTATCAAAGTCTTTTGAATTTCATATTTGTTTGTGTTGTTCAAGTTTCATGCCTAGTATCTTATTTTGTGCTTTTTCATTCCAACTCGAGATGAATCTCAAATATTTAGGTCATCTGGAAATGCATTTGTGCTAGGAAATGGATTATGTATTAAGACATTATTATTTATTCAATAAAGGTTGTTTCTTCTATATCTGTGTGTATGGTTGTGAATGTAAATTTACATATCTTATATCAACTATGAATGACACTTCGGGTTCACGTCATCAGAATATGTGATTCTGTTAGTAGAACTGTGAACCAACCAATGACATTCTAAACTGTCCCTAGTGATATGTAGGATGTTTATAGAGATAGACATATTTTAGGTAAGAAGTTACATATCCACACTAGTATATTCACAGGCTGGATGATCATGTTCTGCTGATCATGGACATAGAGATGTCAAGTCTGAAATATAGGTACGTGTTAGAGAACACGTGCTGGACTGACCACACTATGAGAATATGCGTGGTATATGTCATTAGTGATTCTCATATGAATAGTGTGCTTGTTCCTACGACCTGAGGTCACCATTGATTCCTGTATGTGGAACTGTATACTTTAATATGATCCTACGTCATCCGTTGGGATGATCACTAGGATCATCATTAGGTATGCACGGAATCATGACGAGGAATGTGAGTGACCAAGATGGAATTTGTTCCTCTCGTCAAGAGGGAGATATCTCTGGGCCCCCCTAATGAACTAGGACTGAAGGTAATGCATAGCCATGCTCAAAATGAATTAACATGTGTTGTTAATATCATTTTGTATTTACTTAGTCTAATTCTCGATCAGGAAAGAGACTTTGATCAAACTCAAGGATGATATATTACCGTGCCTTGTGATCAAGACATATATCGTAGAACAAAAGGAATAAGAAAACGTGTATTCAGATAGGTTTATGATCGCTGGTCATTTCATTTAACATGGGTAGTCATAACATCAGTCTAGAGGTTACTCATGACTTACGATCTTTAGAAGATCGTTGCCAGCGTTAAATGGAACCTACACGGTCACACAATAACACCATTTGTACGGGATGAAAATACCTCAAAAGATGTATAAATTGGTGAACGAAATAATAAATTATTGGATAATTGATTGAACAAAACAGCATCATTCTATTGGCAACGGAATAGTTCCATTCCCAACGGAATAGATATGGAAGCTGTAACAACCTTAGCTGCCAAGTATTTGTTAAGAAAATACCTATTCCTTTTGCAACGGAATAGTTTCGTTGGCAACGGAATAGGCACAGATTAGGATTTTTTAGTTATGATAATTGAGCAATCGTTCGCCTCTCTCTCTAGTATAAATAGAAGGATGGTGCCTCTCTTTTGGACACACAATTCCCAAGCTTTAGAAGCCGTCATACACAAAAATAGAGAGAGAGAGAGTGTTTTGAATTATTTTCGAAAAGTATTTCCGGACTCGTCTAGCCGAGTCTGATTATTCCGTGCGTCTGAAATTCGCGTGGATACGAGTAGAGGTTATCTAACTTGAGAACTTGCGAGCGATCGTTCTTCATCCCTAGGAGAAGCAAGGAGGTTCGCGGAGTCGAGCTTCAAGAAGGAGAAGGTTGCAAGTCAGAAAAGTTCAGACCTACATCCGTTCTTCGTCTCGCGGATTAGGAAGATCCAAGGTATAAATTTTAATAATTAATCTCGTTCTTTTATTCCCTTAATTATGATCCTAGGGCGGGTTGAATCCATAGGTTCCACTGCGCATGTAACGTATATGGCTATGGATTCCCGAACAGTGCCATTAAAGCGTTCGTTAAGGAAATAATCGTAGATTATATATTTAAAATTTAGTAAATTCTAGTATAATAAATTTCAGGGTTTTGAAAAGTCCATGAGAATGGAGTTTAAAAGGTGCAGATTAGGGTTTTAGTTATAGTAACTGAGCAATCGTTCGCCTCTCTCCCTAGTATATATAGAAGGGCAGTCTCTCTCTATAAAACAGACAATTAAGAAGCCTAAGAGGCCGTCATACACAGAAATAGAGAGAGAGAGAGTTTTGAGTTATTTTCGGAAAGTATTTCAGGACTTGTCTAGCCGAGTCCGGTTATTCCGTGCGTCTAAAGTTCGACGTGGATACGAGTAGAGGTCTTCTGCTTTGAAGACTAGCGAGTGATCAGTTTCTTTACCCTAGGAGAAGTAAGGAGTTCGTTCAAGTCGAGCTTCAAGAAGCAGAAGGTTGCACGTCAGAAATTCAGACCTACATCCGTTTTTCGTCTCGCGGATCAGGAAGATCGGAGGTATAAATTTTAATAGCTAATCTCGTACTTTTATTCCCTTAACGATGATCCTAGGGGGGGTTGAATCCATAGGTTCCGCTGCGCATATAACGTACATGAATATGGGTTCCCCAACAAGTCCCTCTCTATTAGATATACAATTCAGAAGCCTTAGAGGCCATCTAATACAGAAATAAAGAGAGAGAGTTTAGAGATAATTTCGAAAAGTATTTTCGGACTCGTCTAGCCGAGTCCAGTAATTCCGTTTGTCTGAAGTTCACGTGGATACGAGTAGAGGTTCTCTACTTGAGAACTTGCGAACGATTGATCTTCATCCCTAGGAGAAGCACGGAGGTTCGCGGAGTCGAGCTTCAGGAAGGAGAAGGTTGCACGTCAGAACAGTTCAGACCTACATCCGTTCTTCGTCTCGCGGATCAGGAAGATCCGAGGTATAAATTTTAATAGTTAATCTCGTACTTTTATTCCCTTAACGATGATCCTAGGGCGGGTTGAATCCATAGGTTTCGCTGCGCATATAACGTACATGACTATGGATTCCCCAACACTAATAGTGTAGTTGAACAAAAGAATCACACTTTATTAGACATGGTAAATGCCATGCTTATAAATTCAGGTTTATCTAAAAATTTGTTTTGGGGAAGCACTAGTTAAATCATGTTTTATTTAGAGCCGAATTCTCTTAAAGAAAAGAAACAAACTGTTGACGGATGTATATATAGATATAAGTCAGGTCCCAATTCTTAATGTTGTACACGGGTGTGCTATTGTATGTGGGTGTGTATTGATTTATGGCGTTAACTTGTTCACATTCTTCTTCTGTCAACGTACAATTATTACCATCATGACCAAGTTGACCGCATACTACACAAGTAGATTTGGAACTATTAACCTGACTCATGGTCGCGGGTTGTACTTCTTTCGTTTCAGCGAAATCGTTGATCTCTTTGTTGAGCACGTCAAGCTTCTAGAAGTGTTGCATTGTCTACTGAGTAGATTCCTCATGTCTGTGTATGTCTCTCATTGTTTCAGCTTTGATAATTTGCCGGTATTTCGTCTATGAGCGAGAATGCTTCGGTTGTAGTCTTCATCATGAGTTGCCCTCCAGCTTTTGTATCCACATTCCCCTTCGACGCGTCATTCAGCCCGTTGTAGAAGGTATGGATGAGGAGCCATTGTTCGAGTCCATGGTGTAGTCAAGGCTTCATCGTGTCCTTGTATCGCTCCCAAGCTTCGTACAGAGACTCTGAAGATCTTTGGCTGATGTTCTTGATTTGTCCTCAGCGGGAAGTAGCGGTTGAGAAAGGTTTCGACCAGCTGGTTCCAAGTGCCGATTGAACCTCTTGGAAGTGCATGAGATCATTCTCCTTCTTTCTCTCTCAGCGAGAACGGGAATAACCATAGTCTAATCACGTTTGGGCTAACTCCGTTTAATTTGAGGGTGTCGCAGTACTCCTAATATACTGATAGGTGCAGTTTCGGATCTACGGAGGGTAAACCTCCAAATTGGCTTTTTTGAACTATGCTGACCAGAGAAGGTTTGAGCTCAAACGTGTTCGCGTCTACTGTTGGTACTAGGATTCTCAATTGTGAAAGGATTTCACCTGGTGAAGCGTAGTCACGTAGTCTCCTTCATATTGGATGTCGCGGGTTGGTCGTCCGATCGTTCGGGTTAGGGTTTAGCGGTGGTTCATCAAGATTCGGTTGTATAGGTGCGTTCAGGTTTGGTGGTATGGGTTGATTCGTTCAATCCTATGGTCCGATGTCTTTTCTTGATCCATCTTTCGTCCGATCATCCACTTCGTCTGATTGACTGCATCCTCCCATCTTCTTTTGTACTGTGTTTGTGCTCGGGTTCCTTCTCCGTGTGATTCGTTTAGGTTTGATTGGTGGAAAGGTTGCTCGATATTTCTTCTCATGTCAGAGGTTGTAGCGCGAGCTCGTATCAGCCAACATCTCTTCCTATGGCAACAAAAAGAAAAATTCAAGATTAAAAGAGAAAAGAAAAATAGTCTGGTCTCTACTAGAGATGGAAAAATCTGACCCGACCCGAAAATCCAATCCGACCCACCCAAACCCGAACCGGACCCGACGCAAAAATGTTGACAAGTCAACGACCCGAAACCCGACCCGATCCGAACCCAAACGACCCGAGACCTGAAATACCCGGAACCCGAACAACCCAAAATACCTGAGACCCGAATGACCCGAAACCCGAATGACCCGAGACCCGAACGTCCCGAAACCCGAATGACCCGAACCTAAATGACATTAACTTGCATATAATGAATGAATGACCATATACCTGTTGATTTCACTATTATGCTAGTATTATATATTACTCTCTAATATCTTATTCTATTTCTTATAATGTCGACAAATTATTTTAGAAAATAATATATTAGTTATCGGCCTCTTTTTACTTGCGGAACTTTGAAAATAGATAGATATTTATTTAATCAAAGATTTTTCATCATAAGTTAAAAACAGTGTGTAACTAGAGTTGGCAAAATCTAACCTAACCTGAAAACCCGACTCGCCCCACCCGAATCCAAACCCGACCCGACCCGAAAATGTTGGCAAGTCAACGATCCCAGACCCGACCCGACCCGAACTCGAACAACCCGAGACCCGAAATACCCGGAACCCGAACGACTTGAAACCCGAAATACGCGAGACCCGAATGACCCGAGACCCGAATGACTCGAGACCCGAATAACCGGAGACCCGAATGACCCGAGACCCGAATGACTCGAGACCCGAATAACCGGAGACCCGAATGACCCGAGACCCAAACAATCCGAAACCCGAATGTCCCGACCCGAACCCGACCCAACCCACCCATTTGCCACCTCTACTCACTACCAAAAAGCTAGTCCAATATCGATGCCTCCCCGGCAACGGCGCCAGAAAATGGTGTTGATGGGTGTATATATCGATATAAGTCAGGTCAGAATTCGATATTTATAAACCTCCATTGCAACTTGGTCGCCCACACAACCTCGCTTTGTAGCAAGCTGGGGTGTCGATACACAGGGAGGCTAAGTTGGACTACCGGACTAGGTTTTGGTGAGTAATCCAAACTGAATCTATTGAGTTGGTTGGTTGAGAGAAAATAAATTGAAAAGTAAATAAAGTAAATAAAAAGGAGTCGCGCTTGCATTGTCTGTGCTCGCACAGGGGTGATCTAGTGTTGTCTTGTAAAGAGCGATCTAGGGCTCGGTGATTTCGTCTATAATTCCAGTTATTCCTTTGGATAGCTTCTCCTCATCCTTCTAGCTACCATTTGTAAGAGGGATCCACCCTGTTGTCGTGAATCCGACTGTCGAAGTGCTCGCGCCCCCAGGTAATTGCCCGACCAAGGCACAAACCCCTTAAGTTCTTTGGCGTTCCTATCTCACCTCGGACGTCCCGGCTACCATCGTGCCTCGTCGGTCCAAGTGTTGATTGTATGTCTGGCTTTGGACTTCTCCTCTCTATACTTCGCCTACTTGCTTCAGTACCAGGAGGTGTGGCACTCTACACACTTCAAGATAAGAATTAGTAATCCATAAAAAACATCACAACAAGTAATAACATGAATAAAGAGAAGACAACTTAATGGAAAACTAGATCGATAAACTATAAAAATTGCGCCCTAAGGGGTAGAGTTAGTTACGGTATATGATACAATAACTAGAAACCAAGATACACAGAATGAAACTCTGTCTCTCTCTCTCTCTCTCTCTCCTCTCTCTCTCTCTCTCTCTCTCTCTCTCTCTCTCTCTCTCTCTCTTTCTCTCTCTCTCTCTCTCTCTCTCTAATGCTCAGTCCGTAGTTCATCATTTTGATGCTGCGTGGCTAACAAAACTTTCTCTCTCTCTGAGTACTCAGCGATTTTTGGCGTTTGATTTGGGTTGACTTGGTTGTAAAAGATTGTAGAATTGTTGTAAAAGTTCGGGAGAATTTTTGTAGAGTGTTTGAGGGTATTGTTTAGCCATCTTTGGCCCATTATTTGCGTTTTGGTCCAATTTATCTTTTTATGGTATTTCTACCTGTAAAATAACACAAAAATGTATTAAGTGGTTTCAAATCATATTTTATGAATTATGAGTAATTACCATACACTTTAAGCGAATTATAATTGAAATTGAGATGATAAAAACCATAAAAATTTGTATAAAAATACACATTACACCTGCCGCATCATTAATCCTGAGCTGATGCTTAACGAATTCTGGAAGCTTTTGGTGGCATGTGAAAAACTGGACACTTTGCGGGTTGAAATCATGGTTGTGTGCAAGTTCGATCTCGATTATCTTCAAAGAATCTTTTAGCATGTCGTCGCGGGGCACTATGCGTGAGGGGCAATTCGTGACATGCTCGCCGGTTTTACGTTTCCGAAAACCGGCTGGTGGCAATGTAGTCTGCCTTTGCTTGGTCTCAGGTGGGGGGGGGGGGAGCTCATTTTTTGGTGTTCGTCCCCGGCTGCATTTGAGTACTGGTCTATATGGAATAACGCCTAACTTGTGTATATTTCATTGATGAGTGGCAAACCGTATACGAAGCGCGTATAGGTTCCAGAAAGCTGCCGCTTCATCCCGTGAGGTAAATATCATGCCCAGTTTTTGCTCGATGATTGGGTGCTCGTCGCTGAACTTTATGCCATCTATCTCAATGCCTTCCCCATCGCGAACACGATCACTAATGTGTATATCAAATTTTGAATAAAAAATTAGTAATCGTACTGAATGTTCGTGGTAGTAACTATGGGTATCCCTGTGACGTTAATTTAACTAACGAATGTTAAAACCCTCACTGGTGTACTACAATGTGAGAAATAAAATTGTTGCTACTTACCCATAAACACTGTTGACATGAACTTCAGGTGTGGGTTCTAAGTACTCCTCGCCACTCTCATTGCCATCGTCCTCTTGGTCCGAGATGATAATATCATCATGTTCATCGTCTACGTCGGTCCCAAAGTTTTCATCGTCGAACAAATCATCACCGAACACATCGCCATCAAATTCAACATATTCCATGGTGGATTCATTTCCCGTTAGGGGACCATAGCCGAAACGACCACCATCTTCAGGACCTTCTTGTTGGGTAACCCATAGCCGTGTACGTTACATGCGCAGCGGAACCTACGGGTTCAATCCTCTCTAGGATCATCGGTAAGGAAATAAAGCTACGAGATTATGTAATTAAAATTTATATCTCGGATCTTCCAGATCTGCGAGAGAGAAACGGATGTAGGTCTGAATGATTTGAACTTGCAACCTTCTCCTTCCTGAAGCGAAGAACCCTTTATCACTCGCTCACTAAATGAACTTCTTTTTGATCTAGTTAAGCTTTGATCACCTCTAAAATCCCCAAAAGGTTAAGACACTCTACTAGTATCCACACGAACAAACAAACAGGACCAAGAGAAATCCGTATACTAGTACAATTTATGAAAATAATTTTCAGAAATAAAATTTCTCTCTTCTCTTCTTATTGCAAAATATTTTGTGGAAAATTATTTCGGCAGAGATGGTTATGAATTACTTACTCATCATCTAACATATACATGTATATACTATGTTGCACGGATACGGACACGGGTGTCGTGTCCGACACGACACGGACACGGCGACACGGCAATCTCAAAAAAACCTCCGGACACGACACGGCTTATATATATATAATATAATATATTTATTTTATGTTTAAAAAATATAAATAATATAAAACACATAAACTAAATTGATAATAACTTGATTAGTAACGGTTTTTTAAAATCTGTAACGATTTTGGACTACTTTGTAAGTTGTAACGGTTAATTCGTAAAAACCGTTACTAAATACACTATTAGTAACGGTTTTCATCAAAGAACCGTTACAGAATTGCACTATCTGTAACGGTTCATTATAAACCGTTACAGATTGTATGTATTTAGTAACGGTTTCCATCAAAGAACCGTTACAGATTGTATATTAGTAACGGTTTTCATCAAAGAACAGTTACAGATTTGCAATATCTGTAATGGTTCATTATAAACCGTTACAGAATGTATGCATTTAGTAACGGTTTTCATCGAAGAACCGTTACAGAATTGCCAATATCTGTAACGGTTTATTATAAACCGTTACAGATTATATTAGTAACGGTTTTCATCAAAGAACCGTTACAGAATTGCCATTATCTGTAACGGTTCTTTCATAAAAACCGTTACAGATCTATATGTAATTTTTTTTTTTTTGCGTTGTGGGTTTTAAATTTATTATAAACCGGCCCTGATCATATCTCATATAATATTTCATAGTTCATAGTTCATAGTGATAGTTCATAGTTCATATTAATACAAAAATAATCTAATTAAAAGCACAAAATTATGAGGTCCATACTTCATTCAAACATCCACTATCACTAGGTAAAGGAACATATTTTGGGGTTAAATTTTTCGCCTTAAGTTCGGCCTCATCTTGTAATTGTTTCAGATTTATGAGGTTTTCGGCCGTTACTTTAGCACAAGGTTGAATACCCGAGCCACTTATTCGAAGTAAATGCGCCTTAACCCTTTGATATGACCCGCTGAAACTTTTTTCGCATAAATTACACGTAAACCTAGTGTTTCCTCCACCTTCATGTTTTGTAAGCTTTGTAACATATCGCCAAAGTGGAGTGTTCTTAGAAATAGAATCAATTGAACCGGTTGATACACTAGTAATGCTTGGGCTAGATGAATTACTTTCCGTGGTCATTGTCTATTTCTATGAATTTTGCAAAGAAAAAAAAAATCATAAGGTCAGAGAGGTCTGGTCCAGATCAGAACATTTTAAAATTAAAAATCCAAATCACTCACTCAGTCACTTGAGATAGGGAGAGAAGAGAACTCAGAGAAGCTCCAGTACAGTCACGAAGCTCCTGTCGGCCGATCGTCGCACAAAGAGGGGAGGATCGTTACTGGATCGTCGCGAGGAGAAGGAGGATCGTCACGAAGCTCCTGTCGGCCGATCGTCGCGAGGAGAACTCGGTTGCCCTGTCTGTCGCACGAAGAACCTCAAGCAGTACACGCACGAGAGAAGTTTGAAGGGGAGAGGCGCCGACTCAGAGAAGAAAGAAGGGGAGAGGGATTCTGCGACTGAAGGGGAGAGAAGAAAGAAGGGGAGAGGAGAAATGGATTATCGGATCTTTAGTAACGGTTTTTAAATTTAGTAACGGTTTTTAAATTCTGTAACTATTTAAGCACTTTGTAACGGTTCTTTCATAAAAACCGTTACTAATTACACCATTAGTAACGGTTGATATAAAAGAACCGTTACCGATTTGCTTAAATAGTCCAAATTCGGTAACGGTTTATTATAAACCGTTACAGATTGTGGACAGCAAATCTGTAACGGTTCTTTAATAAAAACCGTTACTAATTACACTATTAGTAACGGTTTTTATTGAAGAACCGTTACTAAGTACACTATTTCTTTAAACCCGCCGTGTCCAAAACGTGTCCCGCCGTGTCCTGCCGTGTCCGAGCCGTGTCCATATTTTTTTTAACAATAAAATAGTCGGACACGCCATTTGAAGTGTCGGACACGTGTCGGAGGCGTGTCCGAGCCGTGTCCGTGTCCGACACGTGTCCGACACGCCTACGGCTCATTTCGGAGAGCGTCCGCGTAACATAGTGTATATATATAGTGGATATGACCAGGTACCTTGGCCGACCTAATATGGGGCGGATCATATTTTGTAGCCATGAAAATAAGGCATATATATATATATATATACGACTTTCCATACATTGAAGAAATGAGGCAGGTCATGAAATAAGGCAGTCACACTTTCCTTACATATATTATACGTATCTTACCATACATGCAAATATCTCATATTCAAATATCACATACAGGCATTCCTTGTATTGATGACCTTCCATATATATATATATTTCATGCACAATATATATATATATATATATATATATATATATATATATATATATATATATATATATATATATATATATATATATCATCAGATTAAGACAGGCCTAAATTTCCATGTATATAGCACCCATTGACTTGTCAAATCGTCATCCAATGGTGATAATAACATATGGGCCAGCTCAAATAATTTTGCAATACTTATCATATAATATAATTGAAATCAACATGCTTTGATTTTCTATGTCCAATTGTTTGTTCTTTGTGTGTAACCTTATAGGTTTACTTAATGTTGGCAACAGACTTTAAGTCCGTAAATCATAAGCGGTCTCTAGTAAGACATTATGACTACCCAAATTAAGTAAATGATCGGTGATCATAACCTAACCAAATAGATGAATACTTATTCCTTTTGTTCTACGATATGCGTATTGATCACAAGGCATGGATAATGTCATCCTTGAGTTTGATCAACGTCTCTTTCCTGATCGAGAATTAGAGTGAATAAATACAAAATGATATTAACAACACATGTTAATCCATGTTGAGCATGGCCATGCATTTACTTTAGTCCTAGTTCATCAGGGAGCCTAGAGATATCTCCTTCGGGACGAGAGGATCAAATCTCATCTTGGTCACTCACATTCCTCGTCATGATTCAGTGCATACCTAACGATGACCCTAATGATCATCTTGTTACGGATGACGTAGGATCATATTAAAGTATGCAGTTCCACATACAGGAATCCATGATGTACTCAGGTCACAGGAACAAGCATACTATTCATATGAGAATCACGAATGACATATACCATGCATATTCTCATAGTGTGGTCAGTCCAGTACATTTTCTCTAACACATACCTATACTCTAGACTTGACATCTCTATGTCCATGATCAGCATAACATGATCATCCAGAGTGCAAATATACTAGTGTGGATATGTAGCTTCTTACCTGAAGTATGTTTATCTCTGTAAATATCCTACATATCACTAGGTACTGTTTAGAATGTCATTCGTTGGTTCACAGTTCTACTATCAGAATCACGTATTCTGATGACGTGAACCCGAAGTGTCATTCATGGTCGATCTAATATATGTAAATATATTAGTCACCCAGACAGTCATTTATATATGAACTGAATAAATGTGTTTCACATAATCTAATCTCTAGTCCAACACTTTGGCCTAGAACATAATTCCTTCAGTCTCCCACTTGCACTAGGTCAATCCTAAGCATCCAATGCTCATTAGACAACATGACGTTCATATTCTACTAGCGGATAGCTAGTCCAGTACTACAACTTTGACCTCTCTGTCGATCGACACCCCGGCTTTACTACATCGCAAGGTCATGAGGGTGACCAAGCAAAGTGAAACTGAGATTCTAAATTTGAATAGGGAACCGCTACTTAGTATCTATATACACACCGATATTTAAAATCTAGATTTCTGGTAGTGAGACCAGACCATTTTTTTTATCTTTTAATTTTGGATTTTTCTTTCAATGACAACCAGGACAAGACGCTGGCCGATACGACCTCACGTTACGCCCTACGTTATGAGAAGAAATATCCGCCAACTGTTCCACAGACACCTAAATGCATAAGGAATCAAATCACGAAGCTAGGGATGATGGCAGGCAGCACAACCTCACACGATGTAGAAGACCCAATACTCAATCAAACCGGAGGAAACGGATCGCAGGATCAAACACGAAACCCGAATGCACCGAGACAACCGAATTCTGATGACACGTGGCAACCGATACGAAAGGCGCTGCACGACTATGCTTCACCAGGCGTTGTCCTTCCACAATCGAGCATCGTGATGCCGACCATTGGGATGAACTCATTCGAGCTCAAGCCCTCTCTGGTCAGCACATAGTTCAACAAAACCAGGTCGGAGGTCTACCTTCTGAAGATCCGAAGCTGGACCTGTCGATATTTCAGGACTATTGCGACACCCTGAAACTAAACAGAGTCAACCCAGATGTGATTAAGCTACGACTATTCCCATTCTCATTACGTGACAAGGTGTGATCATGGCTACATGCACTATCGAGTAACTCGATAGGAACCTGGAACTAGCTGGCTGAGACATTTCTCAACCATTTTTTTCCCGCCGAGCAAAACAGCCCATTACCGAAGACAAATCACGAGTTTTAGCCGAAGACCATCAGAACCACTATACGAAGCTTGGGAGTGCTTCAAAGATATGTTGAGGGCTTGCCCGCACCATGGACTGGAAGAGTGGCTCCTGATCCATACCTTCTACAACTGGCTGAACAATATATCGAAGGGGAATGTAGACAATACTGCTTGAGGGCAACTCATGATGAAGATTCCGATGGAAGCTCTAGAACTCATAGACGGAATGTCAGCAAATTACCAAAGCAGGAACAACAACCGACAGCCACAGACATGAGGAATTCACGCGGTAGATAGCTCTACCCTACTAGAAGTGAGGTTCGGCAATTTAGCCAAAGCAAAAGAAGCACAAGCCGCAACCGCGAGTCAGGTGAACAGTTCCAATTCCATATGTGTAGTATGCGGTCAATCAGGACATGACGGTAATAACTGTATATTGATCCATGAAGAAAGTGAACAAGTAAATGCAATAAATCAGTATACACCCGCATACTACACATATGGAATTGGATAAGGAGGTTGTGCAGGGGTTGGATAAGGAGGTTGTGGAGACAAGAAATGAAAGATGGGGACCGATACAACAAGCCCAGAGTTGGATATAACTAGCGACACCTCAAACGACGAAGACAAGGACTGACTCGCGGTAACAATCATTTACTCTCCCTTCAAGTTTTATCTTTAGCTAGCGAAGTGCACCAGGATGGTGCCCAATTTAAGTTTGGAGGGGAATTTACCTGCATGAATTTCATTTTGCATTGTATTTTTTTATTTCTTTCTTTTCAATTTTCATTGCATCTTAGTTTAATTAGGTCTTTAGTTTTAGTCTGCATCAAAAAAAAATGACAAAAACTTAGGTGGTAGATCAAACCAAGACCCTCTATTTTGTATAGACTATACTCACATGGATAGGAAAAGGTGCACTCACGACCGTAAGCACCGAAGTCCCTCGTGTAAACCATCGGTCGGAACTTCAGGATCAGCCGCGTCCTACCTAACTAGCCAACCCTTAACTCCATTTATATCCACCTATATGTGACAACCACGTCATTTCCACCACCATCCACCTATTCTTCAAACCACCAAAGAGCGAGAGAATAAGACGGTTTTATAATCTTACAAAGGCCGAAATACGAAGTAGAGACAAGTCCCAGAGTGCGGTCTTTTGTATTGCTGACAGGGCTATTTTATAAAGATAATTACTGCCTATCTTGTATCTTACTTTATGCACTTTTATTAGTTATTTTTAGTAGTTTGCTTATGTTTTAGTTAAGAATCAAGTTATTGTTTGTGTTCACTTGAGTTTCAAGAAAAGAGCGCATCACGATGGAAAACAACACATTTGGAGTAAGTGTAATGTGTATTTTTATACACATTTTTAGAGTTTTTATCATATAAATTTTACCCTTAAATCACATAAAATGTTGTAAAAGTGTAACTCTTAATACACTTTTGTGTGATTTTTCAGGTAAAAATACCAAGAAAAGGGCCAAGGATGGCCGAATTCTCAACAAATCTCTGCAAAAACCCTAAACATGCCTCTCCAACTCTCTTATAACCATTACCCACCAACCATCCAAGACAAGACCTACAAAATCCACAAAAAGATAAAAAGTCAAACCCGAAAACCGCCTTGACCAAAAAGTCAAGTATCCCGAAACAGGGTCAAGTGGGGTACGAAATCGAAGGTGTCGACAAGACGAATCCAACGGTATAACTGTCGCGGAAAAAATGACTTATATAACTCTCAGAAATGGCGAAGGAAGATATAAAGTAAGAAAATTAATTGCAAAAAGGTCGGCCAATAAGAAGCCGACACGTGGCAGGGGGGGGGGGGGGGTTCTACCTAGTTTTTAGAATCTAACCCAAAGAAATAAAACGTGTTTCAGTATAGTTCAAATTCTTCCAAAATCCGGATCCTCTCCATTCTTTGATCAACAATACCTTCCATTTCAATGCTCAAAGCTGTGAAATACGCACAAATGGACCCTCCCGTTCCGTGAAAAAGGAATAATGCTTCCTTGCTTTCTCTGATCAGAAACCTGATGCACATAATGCGTTTTCTAGATTCTTTCCTCAAAATCCGTACATCATTTAGATTTCTCCAATCTTTGCTTGACACGTGGCAAGGGAGTTACATTCTCTCCAGTTAGAAGACGCCACATGACCCAGGCCGGTGGAAGTAGATGAGTTTGAGGGGACGTGATAAAGGCACCAAGAAAATATACACAAACATATTTTGAATAAGAATAGAAGGAGAAATACTATACATCTCTGAAATTACTACCCAAAATATAACCGGATTTAGATGAATTCTTTAGTCCCACAACCTTTCTTTCCAATATTTGCAAGGTAATTTCACCTATAAATAAACCCTTCTTCTTCCTTCTAATATATCCATTCTCTCTTCTCTATTCCATTTGTAACACCATTCTCTTCTTCTTCCTCTTTCTCTTTCTCCATGGATGACCTTATTTAGGATTGTCCAAAATTTAATTTTCTTTTTATTGTGTTGAGATGAAAGAGATCTAATTTTCTTCAAGAGGGAAGTCTTGTTCTAGAAAGAGCAAGGAAGATTCAAATCGATCAAGGAGGCTCTAGCTTGAATCTTCATCATTTGGTTTGATTAATTTTCTCTTCTTTTTCCTTATTTTATTTCTCTCTTTTGTTCAATGAATAATTTGTCAAGCATGTATGTGAATATTGTTTGTGTGTGCATGCTTGAGTAGTTTGAGTAGGGAAATACTTTTTTGTGATTAAATCTTGAGTTGATGTGAGTATTTTTTGTGGTTTAAAAAGTTTAGTTCAAGAACACTTTAACTTGTTGAATTGATTTATTTGGAAGAATACTTTTGATTCAAAACAATACAAATATTAAGTTGATTCTAATTGGAAGATTAGTTTTGATTTAAATTGGGATATGTTTACGGATTATTTGATCATTAGGAACTTGGAAGAGTTTCTTGTTTGGTTGAATAAGGTTTTAAATCGGGTATTTGTGAAACTTGAAAATAAAATTTTTTGAGTAGATATAAATTTTTGATTTATTTGTTGATTAAATTTTTGAAGGAAATTTATCAAACCTTACTTTTTAATCCATTTAAATAAATTGCTACTTGTTGTGATTAATGATTTACATGTTATATAAATTATCATAATTTCCTACAATTTTATTAACTTTTAAAATAAAAAATAACAAAAATATTTACTTTTTGTTATTATTTTCTCGCACATGTTTCCATCCTTTTAAAGAATTCATCACTCACTCTTTTTGGTTTAAAGCGTTAAACCTTGGACTTGCATTAAACACTTAGCACCTGAGAATTGATTTGTGAACTTATTTTACTTAAGGTCAGTCTCCTTGTGTTCGACACCCTAAACTCAATTTCCACATACATTCTTTGTGAATGAAGTAGAAGACTTATAAATATCTTTGCTAAGATTGTGAATTGAAAAATGACACGATTTACACTTCCTACAGTAAGAGGCAACTTGACATGGTGCCGGCAGTTCATGGGAGGAAGAACAACAGTTCCATCACCTATCCTAGCATCCTGGAGAAATCAGACTCGCACCTGCGCTACCCACACCCGCACTCGCGAGTCGGAGTTGCGAACCTGCTGATAAATGTTCAGTATTTTGGGCATAACTCTCTCATTGGATCTCGGGCCGGGACAAGTGAATATGCGTTTGAAAGTTAAGAGGAAGGCCTACAACATGGCCCAGATAACTAACTTGCATGCCAAGTAAGAGTAATTCATGAATCTTCATGGCTGATCAATTATGGTAGATTTGGAAGATTTGGCAAGAGGATTTAATGGAATTAAATCCAGGGCAAATTAATGGAAAGATCTTTTCCTAGCCCCGAAGACTTGCCATCTTTAAAAGGGGTCTCTTGGCCTATATAAGGAGACCCCCATTAGAGCAGAAGACAAGCCAACCACCATACGTCAATCTCCACTAAATACTAGAAGGCAGGCTCCCGAGGTAAGGCTCGGCCTCGTCGCAGTCATGAAGTTATTTAGGAGGTCCACTCCAAGGCAGAAGGGGGCAACGTAAGTTCAACACTAGGATCCGATCTCGTCTAGGGTTTAGTCTTTCTTTATCTTACAATGTATTTCAGATTCTTTATTTTATCTTGTATCTTTATGTGTTGTAACGAAACCCGTCTACGGTCAGATATCAGTAACCTAGTAAAACTTGATTCAGTTTATCAGTCTCCCTATCTTGTTTGTTGTATTCTTTGTTGTGATATTGTTTGTGTAAATTAACTCTTTCCTTAAGTGCGTAAGCCACCTAGTTACATGTATTTAGGCAAGTAGGCAAAGTACTGAGAGGAGAAGCCAAAAGTCGGACCCGCGAGCAAAACTCAGACTGATGAGGCACGACAGTAGCCGAAACATTTGAGGGGAGAAAGGAACACCACAAAGCCCAAACGGTTCGCACCTTGATTGGGCAATTACACGGGGTGCGGACACTGTGACAGCCGGCTTCGTGATACAAGGGTGGATCCCCCTCACAAGCAGAGACCAACAACAAGACGAACCCTACGACAGGCTTACGACTCCAGAGGACGGGTGAGAGTGGCCTCCGAACAGAAGATGAGGTGGGAGCCTTCTGCGTCATGACAAGGAAGCACGACAGTTAGTGAGGAGACAACAAACCGATCAGGAGGATCTACGGTGAAACTATCGAGCCCTAGAACCCTTCTCGCCAGACCTCTCCATCGCACTTCATCGCGCGCACAAGGTGACAGCGCGTGCATGGATTAGGACATCTTTTTATTTTTCTTTTTTTAAATTCCTTTGTACAACTGTAAATCGCATCAAACCATCGTTTAATTTCACACAATTTTGCAAAATAATTTATATTTCCCTATTATTCAAATTATGAGTATGAGCGGTAAATGAGTTTAGGGGTCCAACACAAGGACATGTGGCCTCAAGTATTAACTAATATCAACATTTTTATCTCAAGTATTAAGTCTTATTTCAAGGGTTTGTACATAAATTTTCAAGATTATATTCAAATTTCATTTTTTGTTCCTAGAATTCAGCGCATCACACTTTAGTATTTTGATTCGTAATTAGACCAAATAAACTTCAAATCCAACAAACGAGATACCGTTGAAAACTAGAAAGAGAGATCTATTTTATGGTCCTTTACTGGTATTATTATTTTATTCAAGAATTTCGAGAAATTTGCTGTTTAGTCCAGAACTTATTTCAGATTAAAAATTAATTCAGCAACAAATTCAGAAAATTGTAGAAAAATCACCAAGGCTTAAAAATTCCAAAAATTTTACAGAAATTCAATTATTAAGTTGTGGATGAACTGACAAAATTTGGTCCAACTATGTTTTACAGTTTGAGAAAACTCAGATCTGGATTCAGAAACAGGATCTAACAGACCAGTACGTGTAAAAGTGATAATATCTTCCAATCTGTCTTAACAACTATTATTTTAAATTTTAGATTCAGATTCTACACTTCGAAATACTTCAAGTAAGACTATTTTGGTATTTTTGTTATTTATCTTTATATTTTTAAAAATTCAAAAGAAATAAAGTTGTAAATCTGAACAGAAATATCAAAAACAGAAAAATGACAAAATTTAGTTTGGAAATTATCTAATAAATGAGAAATAAGTTTTAAAAATATTTATTTGATTTTTCAGATCTGGATTGGACACGAATTTTAAAGGAAAAGACTAAAGAAACAGAAACAATCAGCAGCAGGACAGAAACTGGTTTAAGGGTTAATTTTCAGTTTAAAAATAGGGAATTATAGGAAATTTATGAGATGTATCAATCATTAATTACTTAGGATATAATTTCATAGATTTAGATGATTGATTTGAGCGATCGAAACTAAGATTTACTCAAGAAAATCGATTCAAGAACTAGTTCATCTCAAAACAGTCGTTTTAAAACAAACTTGAATTAAATTAATCACAACTCCAAATTAATCACATAAAATACTAAACTAAGCATTCTAAATATTTAACAAGCCAATAAACTCTGGATTTAATAGATCAATTGATGAAAAATGCTAAGCTAAGTAATTTTTCCCCAATTATTCAAAATTTTATGTGTTCATGACTATTCATCAAAAATTCAGCAAAATTATAAGATTTCATGCATACAACTCATGAACTTTCCTTCATATGTAGATCTACTCACACATATTTACAAAAACAAGAATTGTACAATATTTCATCATGATTATTACAAATTTGGTAATTATGATCTAAAATTCAAAACAAGAGATTAAAAGAGAATTGGATCAAACCGAGAATGGGAAGACGAGTCAGTACCTCTCCTGAGTCGATTTGAACCTCTAATTATGTTGGGGAATCCATAGCCATGCATGTTACATGCGCATTGGAACTTATGGATTCAACCCGCCCTAGGATCATCGTTAAGGGAATAAAAGTACTAGATTAACTATTAAAATTTATATCTCGGATCTTCCTGATCTGCGAGACGAAGAATGGATGTAGGTCTGAACTTTTCTGACGTGCAACCTTCTCCTTCCTGATGCTCGACTCCACGAACCTTCTTGCTTCTCCTAAGGTTGAAGAATAAGAGAACCTCTACTCGTATCCACGCGAACTTCAGATGCACGGAATAACCGGACTCAGCTAGAAGAGTCCGGAAATACTTTCCGAAATAACTCAAAACTCTCTCTCTCTCTCTATTTCTGTATATTAGACGGCCTCTAAGACTTCTGAATCGTGTGTCTAATAGCGAGGGAACCGGTCCGAGTAGTCGATCGTCTTCAGCGAAGTGCCCATGGTAAAGAGGGCAGTTCCCCGGAAGAAACGGGTCCTTTCACTCCGATGGACTAACGGGTGTTTTATGCGAGTGACTGGAGAGCGAGAAGGATGCGGGTGCAGGAGTTAGAGTTCATGTGAGGCATGTCAATCACACGCACTACTAGAAAACAGAGTATCAATAAGGGTGAAAAACCCGTTACTGATGGCAAAAAACTGTTACTGATAGATATCAGCAACGGTATCTCGTTAGTGATTGTCTGTTACTTATGCGGCCATGCTGAAAGTTATTATCAGTAAGGGTGCCGTTACTAATACTGATCAGTAACAGTATTTAAATATCAGTAATGGTGAAGTGCACCTTTACTGATAATTTTGAAATATGACGAAAATTTTCAGTAACGGTCATATCAGTAATGGTTTGTATACTATAAGTAACGGTATTTATCTATCAGTCACAGTATTATCAGTAATGGTTTGTTAATTTCAGTAACATTATTAATCACCACAACCGTTGCTAAAATATTTTTCAGAATTTCTTCGAATCATATTCAGTCATGATTCTTGAGTAAATACCCTTACTGAAAATTATTTCAGTAACGGTGTCTGAGTAAAACCCATTAGTAAAACCTATTTTCAGCAACAGTTGCTTCTCAAAACCGTTACTGAAAGTCATTTCCAAAACCAATTTTTTTTTTTATATTTCAAAAATTCCATTAATAATAAAACAAAATAAATATGTAAAAAATACCACATAATAACGAATATCACATATATTAGAAATTGAAACACCGAGAATCTAACATGAACTCTTAAAATATCCAAAATATTTAAACCCTAAAGTCATATCCCCAGACCCTAAATCCGAACAACACCAAATGTATAACATGAAGTACATAATATCCAAAATATTTAAACCCTAATGCCATATCCCCAAACCCTAAATCCAAACTTCCAATCATAAACAACCAAACCCTAAACATCATCACCCAAATTGTCGTGAACAACATCATCCAAATTCAGAAAATTATAGAAAAATCACCAGACCTTGCAAAATCCCACAATTTTTACAAAAATTCAATTATCAAGTTATGGATTAGCAATTAAAATTTGGTACAATTATGTTTTGTAGTTTAAGATTTATAATAAAAACTCAGATCTGGATCAGAAATTGGATCTGACAGACCAGTACTTACAAAAGTTGTAATATCTCCTGATCTATTTTAACAACTACTATTTTAAAACTCAGATTTGAATTTTACACTTTGAAATACTTCAAATAGGGCTGTGTTTGTATTTTTGATATTTGATTTTATATTTTTAAAAATTCAGAAGAAAAGAAACAGTAAATCTGGACAGAAAGACCAAAAACAGAAAAATTACAAATTTAGAAAATTAATATCTCATAAATTATAAATCGAAATTAAGCAAAATTTGATTTAACAATTATCTACTAAATGAGATATAAATTGTAAGAATATTTATATAATTTTTTAGATCGGAATTGGACCCGAAATTAGAGTAAAAATACTGAAAGAACAGAGAGAAACAACAGCAAAACAGAAACTGGATTGGGTTTTGATTTTCAGTTTAAAAATAAGGATTTACAGGAAATTCATGATTTGTAACAATTATTAATCACTTAGAGTATAACTTCTCAGATTTAGATGATGAATGTGAGCAATCTAAGCTAAGATTTAGTCAAGAAATCAACTCAAGGGCTAGTTCATTCCAAAACAGCCATTTCAAAACAAAACTCGAATTAAATCAATCACAACTCCAAATTAATCACAAAAAAATACAAAGCTAAGCATTCTAAATGATTAACAAGTCAATAAACTCTGGATTTAATAGATCAATTGATGAAAAATACTAAGCTAAGCAATTTTCTTCCAATTTATTCAAAAATATGTATGTTCATGACTATTCATCAAAATTCAGCAAAATTACAAGATTATAAAGCAAGATTTCATGTATACAAATCACAAATTCCTCTCCCTATTTAGATCCACTCACTCATATTCACAAGAACAAGAATTTGTCAAGATTTCATCATGATTATTACAAAATTGAGTTGTTGTGATCTAAAATTCAAATCAAGATATTAAAAGAGAATTGGACTAAACCGAGACTTGGAGGATCAGCCGGTAGCTCCCTTGAGTCGATTAGAACCTCCAATTGCTCCTTGATTCAAGCTAGAATCGACCGATTCGAATTTCACCCAAATCAGCCCCAATTTGCTCGATTTTACTCAAAAACGAAAATTAGAACTCAAAAAGCTTTGAGACTCAACAATGGTGGTTCTAGAGGTAGAAGAAGAAGAAGAATGAATAGTGGTGTATAAGTTAAGGAGAGTGTGGGAATGAGTGATTTTTGATGGTGGAGCTTGAGGTGCATTTTATAGAGAGTTGAGGGCTTGAGAGTGTATTCCCTTAATTGGCTTGATTTGAAATTTCAGGGGCAAAACGGGAATTTCCACTTATACATATCCGATCATACGGATGAAAAGAAACCATGGTTCGAATTTGAGGAATTTGCGTTGAAAAATGAGTGAGATATTTGGATTTGAAGTTGCTGAATTGTTTCCTCTGTTTTGGCGGAAAAAGCTTCAGATTCAGATCTGAATGGTGTTCGAATAGTTTTTACGAGTGGTCCCCCCACTTTTTGATCAGGTGTAGCGACACGGGTCGTAGATTCATGTAGTGAGTCGTGTTTTGGCTCATTTTGGCACTAGAATCAGATTTGAACCTGAACTTCTTCTCCTTGAATGGTGCGATTTCGTCGAGTAATGCTCAAGATATTTCACTTTGCACACCTATAGCTCGGTATTTTTCCAGTTTCGACCAGCAGTACCAATTCAAACTCAAACTCATTTTATGACCAACAATACTCAAAACGGTCAGTTGAAAATTCTTCCTTACTTCCTCATGATGCTACAGCAACTTGAATGGACAAAAATGATCAAGTAAAACTCAAGTTATGCACGAAAAACCAAGCTTCAGCCCTGTTTCAGCTCGAATTAAGTTATTTCAGAAAAAAAAAATAGAATTCAAGTTCATTGAATACTTACTTCATACTCGATTATCTCACACAATTCTTCATCACTTTTTGAGTTCTTTATATGATTGGAAAGAGGGGAGTAAGGAGAAAAGAATGGTGTTGGAATTATAGCAAAAAGAGATATGTGCTGAAAATGGTGAGCTCGAGAATACTGCAGCTCGAAATTGGTGATTTTTGGGCTGAACAGTAGGTTTTGGCGTTTTCTGGCGAATTTCGGCAGTTCCAGGTCATGGGACCCATATAGGCAGGTTTGTCTCGTCAAGATGAGTTAAATATTGGTGAGTTTGATCGGTTTTGAGCACTTTGAAAAAAACAGCAATTTGGAGAAGATGAGTTGGCTTTGACTGCAGGGTTGACTTTTTTAGTTTTTGACCAGATTTTGAATTGGCGATTCTGAGAGTTCTAGAAGGTTTCTGATCACGAGATTTATACCGTTGGATTCGTCTCGCCGATCTCTTCATTTTGGTATACAATTTGACCCAGAAAAGTTAAGTTTTGGTCAACTCAGTGACTTTCAGTGTTTGACTTGGTTTGACTTGGTTGTAAAAGGTTGTCGAATTGATGTAAATGTTTGGGTGAATGTTTGTAGGTTTTTGAGAGTTTTATTTGGCCATCCTTTGCCCATCATTGGCGTTATGGTCCAATTCTTCATTTTATGGCATTTTTGCCTGTAAAATCACACTAAAATGTATTAAGAGGTTTCAAATTACGTTTTATGAATTATAAGTATTTTTCATACATTTAATTGAATTTGAGATGATAAAAATCCTAAAAATGTGTATAAAAATACACATTACAATCTCGACTCCGCGAACCTCCTTGCTTGTTCTAGGGACGAAGAATGATCGTTCGCTAGTTCTCAAATTAGAGAACCACTACTCGTATCCACGCGAAATTCAGACACACGGAATTACCGGTCTCGGCTAGAGGAGTCCGGAAATACTTTCCGAAATTACCTCACAAAATTCTCTCTCTATTTCTGTATCACAATAGCCTCTAAGGCTTTAGAATTGTCTATCTCATAGAGAGGGGCTGCCTCTCTATTTATACTAAAGAGGAAGGCGAACGGTTGCTCAGTTACCATAACTAGAACCTTAATTCTGCGCCTATTCCATTCTGAACGGACATATTATATTCCGAACGGAATAGGGGTTTTCATGTATAAAATCTTGGCAGCCAAGGAAGCGCAATTACCATATCTATTCCGTTCAGAACGGAACTGTTTCGTTCCGAACAGAATAGTGTTGTTTTGACCAATCAATTATCCAATAATTGATTATTTCGTTCACCAATTTATATATCACATGCACAACTATTTTGAGGCATTTTCATCCCGTACGAATGGAGTTCATTGTGTGACCGTGTAGGTTCCATTTCACGCAGGCAACGATCTTCTAAAGGTCATATGTCATGAGTAACCTACAGACTGATGTCATGACTACCCATGTTAAATGAAATGATCAGCGATCATAAAACTATCGGAATAGACGTTTGCTTTTCTTCTTTTGTTCTACGATATATGTCTTGATCACAAGACACGGTAATATGTCATCCTTGAGTTTGATCAAAGTCTCTTTTCTGATCGACAATTAGACTGAATAAATACAAAATGATATTAACAACACATGTTAATCCGGTTTGAGCATTGCCATGCATTTCCTTCAGTCCTAGTTCATCAGGTGGCCCAGAGATATCTCCCTCTTAACGAGCAACAAATCCCATCTTGGTCACTCACAATCCTCGTCATGATTCAGTGCATACCTATTGATGAACCTAATGATCATCCCATTACGGATTACGTAGGATCATATTAAAGTATGCAGTTTCTCATACATAAATCCAAGATGACCACAGGTCATAGAAACAAGCATACTATTCATATGGGAATCACTAATGACATGTACCATACATATTCTCATAGTGTGATCAGTCCAGTACGTGTTCTCTAACACGTACCTATATGACGTGAACCTAAGTGTCATTCATGGTCGATCTAACATATGTAAATATATTAGTCACCCATACACGCATTCATATTTGAACTGAATAAACGTGTTTCTCATAATCTAAACTTTAGTCCAACACTTTGGCCTAGAGCATAATTCCTTCACTTACTCTGATACACGGGCACAATTATAGAAACTCTAAGGCGTCTGGTTTTCCTTTGTCAGCTCAAGGGGAAGTCTTTCCCGAAGCTTAATCTTCGTCGTGCGTGTAATAGCTCGCGAGCGCTGATATCGCTCTTTCTCCTTGGTGTATCCGTGATCGATTTTTTTTGAAAGATTGGAAAACTTTTTTTTTCATTAAGCCGGCATTTGGGGTCTTCGGCGTTTTAATATCATGGTGCCACTTCAACTTGGCCAGTTTAGCTCTTCCTACTTCTGTTCGAATGTTACTCTGAAAGGTTCACCTCCAACTAATGATTTCTAAAAGGGTTTCTCCTAATCACGAACAACCGGCTTAATTATTCTTTTTCTCCCTTTCTCCTTAGACTTATTTGGTTGCTCGTACCAAGTCCCCCTTGGACTGGCGAGCTGCAAGCCATCTAGTCTTTCTCTATTCTCCATGGCTTTGGCAGCTCGCCCTCTCGGTTGTAAGCTGCGGCTTTTTAAAATTTTTTTTTTCATCTTCTTCTTGGCCTTGATTTGCAACTTGTATTCTTCATCCTCTAGGTGGCGCCAACTTCGATCCTTGCATTTTTCCAATCATTTTTTTTCGATCATGCATTTTCTTCTGGTTGTCGAGTCTTCTTTTGTTCGCGCCTTCTATCGTGAGTCGGGTCGTTAGCCTGAAATCCTCTTTTCTCCTTGGCTAAATCGAGCGACCCGTACTTCCTTCTCCGCATTCCTTCTGTTGAGGCTCGAGTTGCTAGCCTGATTTTCCTCTTTCTAATTGGCTGAATTGAGCAACTCAGACTTCTCCTTTTTTGCCGCACCTCCTATCGCAGGTAGATTCGCAAGCCTGATGTCCTCATCTCTCCTTGGCTAAGTCGAGCAACTTGTACCTTCTTCTGCACTCCTCCTTTGTAGGGCTAGTTACTAGCCTGATTTTCCCATTTCTTCTTGGCTAAATTGAGCAACTCGCCTTTCGTCCCTTTGCTTTGCATGCGTCGGTTCCGGGGGAAATCTTTCCCCAAGCTTAATATTCGTTGTACATGAACAGCTCAATGAGTGCGGTACAAAACACGACACTTTGGGGACTTGTCTGTCTTTCGCATTCTGGCCCTTGTAAGATCGTAAAACTGTCTGACTCTCTCTCCTTTTGGTGGTTTGATGAATAGGTGGATTGTGAAGGGTTTCTTAGTCATCTTGCCAAGTAAACAAGACTCTCACGTCTCAAATAATTCCAAATCAAATGAGTCTAAAAGTCCATGAGAGTGGAGTTTAGAAATGCGTTTCTCATTTATATGGCCTAAGCGACAGTGCCAGAGGTATGTCATATTTGAGTCATTCGGTTTAAATCGTTTATTGTTAATGTTATATATGGACTTATAATTCTCTTTCTTAAGATCTAGCACGTAAAGACCTCTTTCTAATAGAACATTTCCATAGAAAAGATTATCCTTTAAGATAGAACAATTATTATTCTCAATAACAAATTTATAACCATCCAAAGCTAGACTAGAAATAGAAATAATATTTCTGCTCATAGCAGGTACAAAATAATAATTATTAAGTACTAATACAAGTCCACTAGGTAAAGTCAATAAATAAGTTCCTACGGCTAATGCAGCAACTCTTGCTCCATTTCCCACACGCAAGTCGACTTCGCCCTTAGCTAATCTTCTACTCCTTTGTAGTCCCTGCACATCATTACAAATGTGAGTACCACATCCGGTATCCAATACCCAAGATGTAGGAGTAAGTGAATTAGTTTCAATAACAAAAATACCTGAAGTAGTAGTCACACTACCCTTCTTGATTTCATCCTGATGGAATTTGCAGTTTCTCTTCCAATGGCCAACCTTGTTGCAATAGAAGCAAACTCCCTCCTTGTCTTTCTTGATCTTAGGTTTGGGCAACACCTTGCCTTTACCCTTGCTCTTATTTCCGGTCTTCTTACCCTTCTTCTTGTGAACCATTAAGACGTCTTGGACAACATTTGTCTTCATGTCCTCCTGTGCGTTCTTAAGCATCCCATGCAACTCGGTGATGGATTTCTCCATCTGATGCATATTATAGTTCATGATGAATTGCTTAAAACTAGGAGGCAACGACCCGAGAATTATGTGAATAGCCAATTCTCTGGGCATAGATGAACCAAGCCTCTCCAATTGATCAAGCGGTTAATGACTTATTAAAACTCATACATACCGATGTATGTGGACCAATGAGTACGCCGGCTAGAGGTGGGTATCGGTACTTCATAACTTTCACGGACGACTTCAGTAGATATGGTTATGTCTACCTAATGAAGCACAAGTCTGAATCCTTTGAAGTGTTCAAAGAATTTAAGAATGAAGTACAAAATCAACTTGGCAAGAAGATTAAAGCACTTCGATCTGATCGAGGAGGCGAATATCTGAGTCAGGAATTTGAGGATCATCTCAGAGAATGTGGAATAGTTTCACAACCGACTCCTCCAGGAACTCCTCAGTGGAATGGAGTGTCGAAAGGAGGAATCGAACCTTATTGGATATGGTTCGATCGATGATGAGTCAAACAAATCTTTCAACGTCTTTCTGGGTTATGCTCTTGAGACAACTGCATTCATACTGAACAAAATTCCATCAAAGGCGGTTCAAAAGACACCATATGAGATATGGACGAGGAATAGCCCCAAGCTGTCTTTTCTTAAGATTTGGGGATGTGAGGCTTATGTCAAACGTCAAGCTTCCGATAAGCTCGGACCCAAATCTGATAAGTGTCTGTTCGTGGGATATCGTAAAGAGACAAGATGATATTACTTTTACCTCCCATCGGAAAACAAAGTGTTTGTTGCCCGCAATGGTACTTTCTTAGAAAGAGAATTTGTCTCCACGAGAAGCAGTGGGAGTAAAGTACAACTCGAAGAAATTCGAGACTCACCTACAGTTACAGAACCTGTGACGGAAGACCAAATAAGCTCTCAAAAGGTTGGCGAGCTTGAAACACAGCAGACTCATCGTAGATCTAGTAGGATTCGTCATGAGCCTGAGAAATACGGATTTCTCGTATCTAATGATGATGATGTGACATTCATAGATGATGAACCCACATCCTACCAAGAGTCTATGAAGAGGCCTGACTCTCAGAAATGGTTAGAGGCCATGAGAGCCGAGATGCAATCCATGCAGGACAATCAAGTTTGGAATTTGATTGACCCATTTGAAGGCTTGAAGACCATCATATGTAAGTGGGTCTTCAAGAAGAAGACTGACGTGGATGGAAAGGTACAAACTTACAAAGCAAGGCTTGTGGCGAAAGGTTTCAAACAAGCTCATGGTATTGACAATGATGAAACTTTCTCACCTGTAGCTATGCTTAAATCCATCAGAATTCTATTAGCCATAGCAGCATATTATGACTATGAAATATGGCAAATGGATGTCAAAACAGCTTTCCTAAACAGAAATTTGACCGAGGACGTGCATATGATGCAACCCGAGGGTTTTGTCGATCCTAAGAATTCTGGTAAGGTTTGCAAGCTTCAGAAATCCATCTATGGATTGAAGCAAGCGTCTCGAAGCTGGAACCTTCGTTTTGATGAAGTCATCAAAAGTTTTGGTTTTACCAAAAGTGAAGGTGAGCCTTGTGTTTACATGAATTTCAGTGGGAGCAAGGTAGTATTCCCGGTGCTTTACATAGATGACATATTACTCATGGGAAATGACGTCCCAACATTATTGAACGTCAAGAAATGGTTGAGAGATAATTTCTCGGTGAAAGACCTAGGAGAAGCCTCCTACGTACTAGGAATCAGGATCTATAGAGATAGATATAGAAGGCTTATAGGTCTGAGTCAAAGTACATACATAGACAAGGTCATGAAACGGTTCAGAATGCATGAATCCAAGAAAGGAATTTTGCCCTTGTCACATGGCGTTTCTCTCAGTAAGACACAGTGTCCTACAAGTGAGCAGGAACGAAGACGCATGAATAAGATCCCATATGCTTCAGCTATAGGATCTATCATGTATGCCATGATATGTACGAGACCAGATGTGTCATACCCATTGAGCGCAACAAGCAGGTTTCAGTCTAATCCAGGTGAAAGTCACTGGATAGCTGTTAAAGAATCCTTAAGTACTTGCGAAGAACTAAGGACCTGTTCCTAGTCTATAGAGGAATGGAAGACGAGCTCGTTGTAAAGGGTTACACCGACGCAAGCTTCCAGACAGACTAAGATGACTTTAGATCACAATCAGGTTATTTATTTTGCCTAAATGGAGGCGCAGTGACATGGAAGAGTTCCAAGCAATGTACTGTAGCAGATTCTTCAACGGAAGTAGAGTATATAGCCGCTGCAGAGGCGGCTAAAGAAGCTGTTTGGATAAAGAACTTTTTGGACGAACTAAGAGTAGTTCCGAGCATCTCGGAACCAATGGATCTATATTGTAACAACAATGGAGCGATCGCACAAGCAAAGGAACCGAGATCTCACCAAAAGTCCAAGCACATACTGCGACGCTTCCATCTAATCAGAGAGATTATACAAAGGGGTGATGTTAAAATGTGTAGAGTGCCATCGGACGACAATGTCGCCGATCCATTTACTAAACCACTCCCGCAAGCTAAGCGTGAGGGTCCTGTTAGGTCTATGGGCATGAGATGCTTAGAATTGGCCTAGTTCAAGTGGGAGACTGTAGGATTAGTGCCCTAGGCCAAATCTATTTGTGCTAGGAAATAGATTATGTATTAAGACATTATTATTCATTCAATAAAAGTTGTTTCTTATATATCTGTGTGTATGGGTTGTGAATGTAAATCTTATATCTACCAAGAATGACATTTCGGGTTTACGTCATCAGAATACGTGATTTTGATAGTAGAACTGTGAACCAACGAATGACATTCTAAACCGTCCCAAGTGATATGTGGGATGTTTATAGAGATAAACATACTTCAAGTAAGAAGCTACATATCTACACTAGTATATTCGCAGACCGGATGATCATGTTCTGCTGATCATGGACATAGGGATGTCAAGCCTGGAATATAGGTTCGTGTTAGAGAACACGTGCTGGACTGACCACATTATGAGAATATGCATGGTATATGCCATTAGTGATTCTCATATGAATAGTGTGCTTGTTCCTACGACCTGAGGTCACCACAGATTCCTGTATGAGGAACTGCATACTTTAATATGATCTTACGTCATCCGTAATGGGATGATCATTAGGGTCATCATTATGTCTGCACTGAATCATGACGAATAATGTCAGTGACCAAGATGGGATTTGTTTCTCTCGTTAAGAGGGAGATATTTCTGGGCCCCCTGTTCAACTAGGACTGAAGGAAATGCATGGCCATGCTCAAAATGGATTAACATGTGTTGTTAATATCATTTTGTATTTACTCAGTCTAATTCTCGATCAGGAAAGAGACTTTGATCAAACTCAAGGATGACATATTACCGTGCCTTGTGATCATGACGTATATCGTAGAACAAAAGGAATAAGCAAATGTCTATTCAGATAGGTTTATGATCGCTGATCATTTCATTTAACATGGGTAGTCATGACATCAGTCTAGAAGTTACTCATGACTTATGATCTTTAGAAGGTCGTTGCCAGCGTTAAATGAAACCTACACGGTCACACAATGAACTCCATTCGTACGGGATGAAAATACCTCAATAACAGTTATACATGTGATGTATCAATGGGCGAAAGAATAAATCAAACGAAAGAATAAATAAAATATAAG
Organism: Juncus effusus; assembly: GCA_027726005.1. Classification (NCBI taxonomy): domain Eukaryota; kingdom Viridiplantae; phylum Streptophyta; class Magnoliopsida; order Poales; family Juncaceae; genus Juncus; species Juncus effusus. The sequence continues at coordinate 5,060,973 of CM050896.1, read as the reverse complement.
ACCCCAAGGGAGATCGAGAAAAAGGCCCTCGGGAACTGGACCCACTACCAAGCAAGCTGGCCTATGAGTACTTAAAGCCCGAAGAATACCCGATAATAAGAAATGGTGATCTCACACAAAACTTCATTAAAGCAATAGGAGGAGACCCCGGACCGAGACCGGTCCACTACACCCTCGTGTGATTTGAAGGAGGGCGCAATAGGCATGGCACTCACGCACAAAAGAAGAGGTGTCCTGCACCTAGTCGCACACAAACGAAGGTCCTACACGCGGGCGGAAAGAGAGGTGCTAGAAAAGCTCAAACCATGCCTGTCCAACGCAAAGATCGACACCTATATTGATTACGGGGCATACGTGTACCTCTACGTCAGGTCGAACAGAAGTGCGAAGGTAACATAATGGATATAATACATTGACAAACCGAACCTATTCGCCAAGGAACGAAGGGGAATCCCCCACCCGATTAGTTACTGGGATAGGGTCAAGCTGCACGCCCAAGAAGACACCGAACAGGAGGTATGCTGGGGCCAAATGGGGAAGCTCGAGAAAGAGATTGAGAGCGGAATAAAAGAGAAGTGCAAATGCTGAATCTACAGCGAGCTACGACATGATGGCGAGAAAATCGATGAAGCGACGGAAGTACTCCCCCAGGTTTTGAGTACGAATGAGTCGACGAACATTAGGTAATAGTGGTGAAGAACCTAGACCGGGCATGAGCTTGGGAATTAGGAGCCGACTGGAGGGTCAACTTCACCAAACCATTCGAAGTTTGGTGCGGGACCTCAAAGAGCACGATAGGAGCTGTGCTATGACAGAGATGCGGAGGGGTTCCGTTCATAATAAGCTTTGTTAGTAGACGGCTCAACGAGGAGGAAGAAAGATGCATTCCTGTTGAGAAGGAGATACTGACCTTCATACTGGCGTTTGAAGAATTCAAATGGTAACTACAAGACTCGAAAACCTTATTCTTCACCGACAAGGTCGGCGCACATTACCAGATGAGGAAAAGGAACCCAAACAAGTTTCAAATAAGATGGATGATGCTAATGCAAGAATATAACATCAAAATCCATGACAGTGGCCCGGATGGGAGATAAGCACACAAAGATGGCGAATCACCACGCAAATGGCAGCCAGGCGAAGGGCAACCACACGGGTGGATGATGGTCGGCGAAAAGTTGGTGGAAATCCCTCTCGACGATGAACCTTCGGAAGACGATGAAGGGAACACAAGAATGGCATTCGACATGCAAGTAATGGATGATCCTCAGTACCCACGCTGGAGTAGCCCCAACTAGTGAATTCGAAAGGTCAGGCTCGTGACTATAAACAAATGCTTTCTAGTAGGCAACCCACATAAAAAAAATTTCATATTTGCACGTGAAGAATTGTTCCTCAGTGAGCCGCGACACAGAAAAAAGGCACTGGTCAAAGAAGAGCACGAGGGGATCCAAAATGTCGATCTAGGGAATAGCTATCATTTCAAGTTCTTCCAATCAATGCAATCTTTGGCGGCGAGCATATATGGAAACGCTACACCTAAATCACTATAAAAACCCAATGGGAGACACCAAGGAAGAAACAAAACCCACTCAAACCAAAATTCATCAAAAGAATCCCAGTGATAATGTTGACTTCAATCTTCAACTGGCTAGTGGGGAGAAACATCGACCCAGTGGGAGAACAAGAAGAAGATCACAACAGCGCAACGAAAGAACCACCGGCGGCTAAGAAAGAAGACAGGAGCGATATAGACTCAGATGAGGATGTGTCGCTGACCGACTTCTACCCCGACCTGCCAATGGACCTTTGGTGTTACGTTTACGGCGACAAGATCTTAGTGATTCTCATGCAAATAGAGAGGGCAGTCATACACCCGAGATACAACGCGAGCAAGGAACTCACGAGCGAAGAAAGGGGATACACTAAGGTGGAAAAAGAGATGCTCGCGATCATACTCTGGCTGAAGAAATTTATAAACCACCTCCACGGGAGGAGTACAAAAATCCACACAGACGCGACAGTCATGTATTACCTGGATTGCAAGCCTAACAAATTACGAAGGCAAGATAAACGGCTGCAAATCCTGGAAACGAGAGATCGGCTCGTTCTAGACGACAACTCAAGAAAATGACATGGGTGTTGGATAATGAGATTGCTAAGACATGGGCAGGAGGAAAAAGACTGATACAGAAGCCGACAAAGTGGGATATAACCAACGACACATCAGACGATGAGGACTAACACACAGTAACAATTCTAGCTCTTCATCTTGAGTACATGAGCACTCACAGATGAACCTTCAACCATCTTCGTATCAGTCAGAGAGACGGTCGCTTTGTAGCGCTCAACTCTAGCCTGCTCATGGAACATTTCCTTGAGAGTTACGATCATATCGTAAGCACCCATGTCCTCCAACTGCTTCTGAAGCTCGGAGGTCATGGTCGCTAGCATGAGACAAGCTATCTCTGTGTCGTCTTTGTCGTATTTAGCATACGCATCTCGGGCAGCCCTTGCGGCTCCCTGTTCTGGTTCCTCTGGGTAAGCCTCTTCTATGACATACAGTTTATCGTCAGCCTTGAGAACAATTCTCAGGTTTCTAAACCAGTCCAGGAAGTTAGACCCATTGAGCTTATCCTTCTCAAGGATAGATCGCAAATTCAACCTAGTTGAATTATTATTGTTTGCCATTATTCTACAAGTTAAAATGTAAAGTGGCATTATTATTTATTCATTGGGGTTGTTTTATTTTGGTGTTGCTTATATTGTACTCCCACTATTTTCTTCAAATCAAACACCTTCAGTAGTATTGATTCGGAAACATTCAGCTGAGTGAAGTTTCATAGTGAGTCAAGATCCGTATTTCATTGAGCAGTAAGTGCGCTCCGGCGCAACCCTTAATGCTCAACTATTTAGGTAGGAACACTTTCCAATTGCATCATATGCAACCCTTGCCTTTTATGGAATGAGTATCTTATACTCGGTGTATTATCCCATCTTGTGCCCTGAGCCCAACTCCGACTTGCTTGCCCAGTTAAGTTTAACCATGTATGAATATCGGCAAAGTAGTTTCGAGCACACTCAGCTCAGGCATGACCTGTGCTAGTTGCTGCTTCCCGCGTGTCCCTTTCCAAAGACAATCCCCCACACACTCAGCTACGGCATGACCCATGTGGAAAACTGTCTGAGTACTGAGGGTTACAGTGACATGGGGGGCACTTCCTTACTTAACATTCTGAAGGATTTTATTTTATAATTATAAATATAAACATCACAGAAACTAAGTTAAATATGGTATGAGCCTAATCCTCACGAGCGATCACGAGGTTCCTAATTCTAGATCTATCTCTAGATTGCAGGTGTAATCTTCAACGAACCATTCGTTGTGTGTGTGCGAAGATCCAATGCCATCTTCCGAAGATCGTGCCAAGGTCCTTGCCTTGTAGTCTTGATATAATATATTTTCTAACAACTATCCTATTGCTATAAAAGATAATTTACAACTTGGACAACTCACATGTTGCCATAATTTACAACTTGGACAACTCACATGTTGCCATAATTACAACTTTGGACAACTTTGGACAACACATGTTAATCCATTTTAAGCATGGCCATGCATTTCCTTCAGTCCTAGTTCACCAGGGGGCCCAGAGATATCTCTCTCTTAACGAGAGAAACAAATCCCATCTTGGTCACTCACATTCCTCGTCATGATTCAGTGCATACCTAATGATGACCCTAATGATCATCCCATTACGGATGACATAAGATCATATTAAAGTATGCAGTTCCTCATACAGGAATCCGTGGTGGCCTCAGGTCGTAGGAACAAGCACACTATTCATATGAGAATCATTAATGGCATATACCATGCATATTCTCATAGTGTGGTCAGTCCAGCACGTGTTCTCTAAGACGAACCTATTTTCCAAGCTTGACATCCCTATGTCCATGATCAGCAAAACATGATCATCCGGTCTGCGAATATACTAGTGTAGATATGTAGCTTCTTACTTTAAGTATGTTTATCTCTATAAACATCCCACATATCACTAGGGACGGTTTAGAATGTCATTCATTGGTTCACAGTTCTACTATCAGAATCACATATTCTGATGACGTGAACCCGAAATATCATTCTTGGTTGATATAAGATTTACATTCACAACCCATACACACAGATATATAAGAAACAACATTTATTGAATGAATAATAATGTCTTAATACATAATCCATTTCCTAGCACAAATAGATTTGGCCTAGGTAGCTAATCCTACACCATGTATGTTACATGCACAGTGGAACCTACGGGTTAAACCCTCTCTAGATTCATCGTAAAGGAAATAAAGGTACGAGATTATGCTATTAAAATTTATACCTCGAATCTTCCTGATCCGGGAGAGAGAAGCGGATGTAGGTCTGAACGAACTTCCGTCTTGCTTCCTTCTCCTTCCTGGCTTCTGAAGCTCGACTCTGTAAACCTTCTTGCTCTTCCTAGGGATGAAGAACTAGATCGCTCGCTAATCTCCAAAGCAGGAGATCTCTACTCGTATCCACGCGAACTTTAGACGTACGGAATAATCGGACTCGCCTAGACTAGTCCGGAAATACTTTCCAAAAATAACTCCAAACTCTCTCTCTCTATTTCTTTATATTAGACGGCTTCTAAGACTTCTGAATTGTGTGTCGAATAGAAGGAGACTACCCCATTATTTATACTAGAGAGAGGGGTGAAAGAATAGCAACTTTCGTTAAGGAAACAACTCCTGCCTGCCGCATGAACAGTAATTCCTGCTTCGAACGGACCATCATTTCCAAATAAACGATGCTTGTCCGCCAAGCAAATCAGCACATACCATATGTTTTTTGTTCGAACGCGTGAATAGTAATTCCAGCGCGTGAACAATAATTTCTGCTTCGAACGGACCATCGTTTCCATAAAAACAATGCTTGTTCGCCAAGCAAATCAGCACATACCATATGTTTTTCCTTCGAACGCGTGAATAGTAATTCCAGCGCGTGAACAGTAATTTCTGCTTCGAACGGACCATCGTTTCCATATAAACGATGCTTGTTCGCCAAGCAAATCAGCACATACCATATGTGTTCCATTCGAACGCGTGAACAGTAATTCCTGCGCGCGAACAGTAATTCCAGCATAATCAAATATCCAATATTTGATTTATTCTTTCGCCCATTTATACATCACATATATAATTGTTATTGAGGTATTTTCATCCCATACGAATGGAGTTCATTGTGTGACCGTGTAGGTTCCATTTAATGCTGGTAACGATGTTCTAAAGATCGTAAGTCATGAGTAACCTCTAGACTGATGTCATGACTACCCATGTTAAATGAAATGATCAACGATCATAAACCTATCTGAATAGACATTTGCTTATTCCTTTTGTTCTACGATATACGTCTTGATCACAAGGCACGGTAATATGTCATCCTTGAGTTTGATCAAAGTGTCTTTCCTGATCGAGAATTAAACTGAGTAAATACAAAATGATATTAACAACACATGTTAATCCATTTTGAGCATGGCCATGCATTTCCTTCAGTCCTAGTTGAACAGGGGGCCCAGAAATATCTCCCTCTTAACGAGAGAAACAAATCCCATCTTGGTCACTGACATTATTCGTCATGATTCAGTGCAGACATAATGATGACCCTAATGATCATCCCATTACGGATGACGTAAGATCATATTAAAGTATGCAGTTCCTCATACAGGAATCCGTGGTGACCTCAGGTCGTAGGAACAAGCACACTATTGATATGAGAATCACTAAGGGCATATACCATGCATATTCTCATAGTGTGGTCAGTCCAGCACGTGTTCTCTAACACGAACCTATATTCCAGGCTTGACATCCCTATGTCCATGATCAGCAGAACATGATCATCCGGTCTGCGAATATACTAGTAGATATGTAGCTTCTTACTTGAAGTATGTTTATCTCTATAAACATCCCACATATCACTAGGGACGGTTTAGAATGTCATTCGTTGGTTCATAGTTCTACTATCAGAATCACGTATTTTGATGACGTGAACCCGAAATATCATTCTTGGTTGATATAAGATTTACATTCACAACCCATACAGTAATTCCTGCTTCGAACGGACCATCGTTTCCATATAAACGATGCTTGTCCGCCAAGCAAATCAGCACATACCATATGTGTTCCGTTCGAACGCGTGAACAGTAATTCCTGCGCGTAAACAGTAATTCCTGCTTCGAACGGACCATCGTTTCCATATAAACGATGCTTGTCCGCTAAGCAAATCAGCACATGCCATATGTGTTCCATTCGAACGCGTGAACAGTAATTCCTGTGCGTGAACAGTAATTCCAGCATAATCAAATATCCAATATTTGATTTATTCTTTCGCCCATTTATACATCACATGTATAACTGGTATTGAGGTATTTTCATCCCGTACGAATGGAGTTCATTGTGTGACCGTGTAGGTTCCATTTAACGCTGGCAATGATCTTCTAAAGATCGTAGGTCATGAGTAACCTCTAGATGATGTCATGACTACCCATGTTATATGAAATGATCAGCGATCATAAACCTATCTGAATAGACATTTGCTTATTCCTTTTGTTCTACGATATACATCTTGATCACAAGGCACGGTAATATATCATCCTTGAGTTTGATCAAAGTCTCTTTCCTGATCGAGAATTAGACTGAGTAAATACAAAATGATATTAACAACACATGTTAATCCATTTTGAGCATGGCCATGCATTTCCTTCAGTCCTAGTGCATCAGGGAGCCCAGAGATATCTTCCTCTTAACGAGAGGAACAAATCCCATCTTGGTCACTCACATTCCTCGTCATGATTCAGTGCATACCTAATGATGACTCTAATGATCATCCCGTTACGGATGACGTAAGATCATATTAAAGTAAACATGATCATCTGGTATGCGAATATACTGGTGTGGATATGTAGCTTCTTACTTGTAGTATGTTTATCTCTATAAACATCCTACATATCACTATGGACGGTTTAGAATGTCATTCGTTGGTTCACAATTCTACTATCAGAATTACGTATTCTGATGACGTGAACCCGAAGTGTCATTCATGGTCGATCAAATGTATGTAAATATATTAGTCACCCATACACTCATTCATATATGAAATGAATAAACACGTTTCTCATAATCTAATCTCTAGTCCAACACTTTGGACTAGGGCATAATTCCATCAGTCTCCCACTTGCACTAGGCCAATCTTAAGCATCCAATGCTCATAAGGCAACATGACCTTCATGTTCTACTAGAGGGACATATATGCCTATCAGATTACAGAAATTTATATTGCAAACTTGTAATGTCTACTATTGATCTCTATCATTAGTTGAGGACTTCTGAAATAGATACTTGTATACTTGTTGCTCTATTCTGAGCAACTCTTTGTTCATAACATAGATTGTTAGGCTATAAGAGCACTCGGGACTACTCCTAGTTCCAAGATCAACTTTTGATTTAAGCATACCTATTATTCGCTTCTAAAGCGATAATATGATTTCGATTCAGTTACAGTATCTTATTTGGAACTCATTCCAAATTACTGTATTCAAAATAAACGAATTGCCATAATGATCCATGTTAGGAAAGTGTAATATCTTACCACTATTCTGCTCCTCATAGATCGGGATACCTTAGTTCTTCATAAGAACTTAGATATCAAATGACTATTATTTGCTCTCTTATGCTCTAAGCATATTGCACAGTTCATTGTATGGCTTTAAGAATCTTATTCATCCCGTTAACAAGAATTATTTCTTGTATATTGAACTTTTTCAATAAACGGACGATAAGTGCATGTCTTCATTGTATGAACGTCATAGGCAAGAATCCTCTCTTGCATATTGAACTCTTTCAATATATATTGTTGAAAGTATAGAATCAATTTATGTGCCTTTCATTGTTCATATTAGTGCCATAAACAAGAACTCTTTCTTGCATATTGAATATTCAATATATATATGGTCGAAGGTATAGAATTCAATTCTTATGTCAAGTGAAAGCCATAAGCAAGAACTTTTTCTTGCAGATTGAACACTTCAATAGATGGCTGAAGGCATAGAATCTCATTCGTATGTCTTTCATCATTCATATGACCACGGTAAGCAAGAACATTTCTTACATATTGAACTCTTTCAATATCTTACCAATGTACTTTATCTTACAACCATAAGTCTGCATAGACTACAACTCCCAACTATTAGGATGGTGAAGGTTCTTTGTTGTAACACTAGAAGACTATCATACTCCCACTGAATTTCTTGAAACCGATGTGGACTTATCTATTTTGATTAAGTCAAATTCTTCAATTTACTTTGTCAAATAGATTCATCCTGAGATGCTTGCTTTAATCCATTCACGAATGAATTTACCTTTCAGAATTCTTGTGATCACAAAACTCTTGCCATGTATCTAAGATACATCCACAGTAAAGTTCCTGTAAAGAAATGTGAGTTTTATATCCTTGTTCCATCATTCACAATCGCATTGTGCTATGGAAGTTAGAATTCGTAATGGCAACAAGTGAGAAAGTCCTTTTACTATAGCTCATACTATAGCTACTTTCTTTGTTATTTTAGGTTATCCATGTACTGTATGCAATGGTCATCAAGCCATTGGATACTCCAATCAAGTTCCAAACATGATTGCTTGTATATGCGCTGCATCTCAGTTCTCATGGTCCAACCATTTTGAGAACATTGTCTCTTCACAGTCTCCTCGGTAGAAAGTCGACTCATCCTCTATGAGCATCTTTTATGAGAGATCATATCTCTCAGCCTAATGTCTACCAGGTCTGTGAGGAGGACCTTATGTTTCAAGTACAGCCTTATCAACTACTTGATAGCCTCATTAATGGATCATCACTAGTATGTGGACCTCGAACCTTTCGAGATGTATTACACTCCCACTGCTTCTTTAGGAGATGAGATCTCTTTTAAAGAATTCTGAATTATGAGTAGCAAACAATTTGAACTCATAATGGATGTAAAACAATATCGAGTGGATATTCCAGAAAGATTGTTGTGTTGACACTATCAAACCTTTTGACACGAGTCGTACTTCAACTTTTAAAGACAATTTGGGACTATCCGAAACCCATATCATATATGGTGTCTATTTGAACCTTATGATATTCAGTGTTTCGTATATTCAAGAGTATAAACCTATAAGAATCTCGGAGGCATAGATTGAATCTTATCCAATAAGTTTCATCTTCTTCTTGATGTGCACATCGTGAGATGTTGCATATAGAATTAATTGTGAAACCCTTTTCACAATTTCTAAGATAATTGTCAAACTATTGGCTCAATTACTTGCCACTTCGATCTGATCGAAGTGCTCTTATTATCTTGTCAAGGCGATATTAAATTTCATTCTTTAAATACTTTGAACATTTCAAACATTTTGTATTTCATTAAGTAAACCTTTTACTTAAAACACTTTAATATGAAATTCTGATATTCCCTATTTCTAGCCGGCTCCTTTTTGTCTCTCGTGCATCTATATGCATGAGACTCAACAAACTAACCCATCAACTTTGTGATGGTTGCCCATTCTTATCATCTTGTTCGATAAAATTCGCACGTCTCAATTGATCCTAGATCCAATGAGTCTAACGTTCCACATAGGGTCGAGTTTAGAAATGCGACTCTCATTCTGTGACTTAGATGATATTGCTAGAAGTATGGAATCAATGGACTTATTATTTAGCATATAAAGGTTATTTTCTAAGTGAACATTTCAAATAGACAAATCTAGGAAAATTTTATTATTCCAAATAATAAATTTTACAACCATTTTAACGCTAATGTCGAAATAGCATTTATTTCATTACAAGTCCACAATGGCTAAGTCAATAAAATCCTAGAGCTAATGTAGCAACTCTTGCTTCATTCCCCACTTGTAGATTGACTTTTCCTCTAGCTAATCTTCTACTTCTGAGTAATATCCTGCACATTCAAAATGTGAGAATTACAATGGATATCCAATATCCAAGTAGAGATTTAGGAAGAGGAATACCTGAAATGGCAGCCATTGATTGTTCTTCTTGACATATCTTACATCCTGCTCTCCAGTGATCACACATAGAGCATGCAATCACTTCTTCCGATTCCTCGGGTTTAGGCAACTCCTTGCCTTTACTCTTGATCCAGCTCTCCCATGCGGCTTGTCTATTCAACTCCCTTTCCTTTCAATCCTGAGGGCATCAATGACAACTTTTGCATCTATGTCCTTCTCTGCCTCTTTAAGCATCTTATGCAATTCCGTGATCGTCATCTCCATCCGACACTTATGATATTCAGTAATGAACAAATCAAAGCTCAGAGGAAGCGATCCAAGAATAATGTCAACCGCGAATTCCCTTGGAATAGGCGAACCAAGTCTCTCTAAGTAATCAATGTGACTCTCATCTTGAACACATGAGTATCCACAGAGGAGCCATGAGCCATCTTGCTCTTGATTAATAACTTGGTGATCTTGTAGCGCTGAATATTAGCCTGCTTTCGGAACATTTTCTTAAGCGCCTTGATCATATCATAGGCATCCGTGAAACCTATCTGCTTCCGAAGCTTAGGTTTCATTCCTGCTAACATCATCCAGGCTACTTTATCAGAATCATCAATACACTTCTGATAAGTATATTGAACGACTCTAGAAGCGGTCGAAGGCGGTGGATTTGGGATGGGTGTCTCAAGGACATACAACTTTCCTTCACTCTTGAGAACAATTCTCAGAGTCCTGACCTATTCAGGGAAGTTTGTGCAATCGAGCTTATCCAGGATAGATCGCAAGTTCGTAAATTTCGAACTCATTCTACAAGTTTAATATGCAATGTAAAGTTTATTATTCTAATTTTGTTTCATATATTATACTCCCACTATTTTTCTTCAAATCAAACACCTTCAGTAGTATTGATTCGGAAACATTCAACTGAGTGAAGTTTCATAGTGAGTCCAGATCCGTATTTCATTGAACACTAAGTGCGCTTTGGCGCAACCCTTATTGCTCAACTATTTAGGTAGGAACTCTTTCCAATTGCATCATATGCAATTCTTGCCTTTTATGAAATGAGCATCATATGCCCGGAGTATTATCCCATCTTGTGCCCTGAGCCCAAGTCCGACTTGCTAGCTCAGTTAAGTTTAACAATGTATGATTATCGGCGAAATGGAATCCAGCACACTCAGCTTTGGCATGACCCATGTTGGACGCTATTTCCCGCGTACCCTCTCTTTCAAAGACAATCCCCCATATGCTCAGCTTTGGCATGACCCACATGGAAGACTGTCTAAGTACCGAGGGCTTCAGTGACATGGGGGGCGCTTCATTACTTAACATTCTGAAGGAATTTGTTTTAGATTTATAAATATAAACATCACAGAAACTAAGTTAAATATGGTATGAGCCTAATCCTCACGAGCGATCATGAGATTCCTAATCCTAGATCTATCTCTATATTGCAGGTGTAATCTTCAACGAACCATTCGTTGTGTGTGTGCGAAGATCCAATGCCATCTTCCGAAGATCGTGCCAAGGTCCTTGCCTTGTAGTCTTGATATAATATATTTTCTAACAACTATCCTATTGCTATAAAAGATAATTTACAACTTGGACAACTCACATGTTGCCATAATTACAACTTTGGACAACTCACTGGTTGCCATATATATTAAATTAAATTACAAGCATTCACATACAAGATTACATCACAGAACAATCACAGATCTAAAGCTCATACCATATTTATATTTCAATTCCATGTATAACAAAAATTAGGATTTTTGCAAAAATCAGCCTTATTCCGTTCGGAATGGAACCATTCCGTTCTGAACGGAACTAAATTTCTGCCTATTCCGTTCTGAACGGAACTATTCCGTTCGGAACGGAAGAACGCTGAATTTTCAGTTTCCTTTAATTTTAGTTCTGTTTCCAAAACAGATTTCGAAAAACTATTTTTCGAAACTCTAGAAAATCATAATATCCAATATTATATTCCTAGAAACTATTTCCGTGATGTTTTGAAATAGTATTTTCAAAACCCTAAAATTTATTATACTAGAATTTACTAAATTTTAAATATAATCGACGATTATTTCCTTAACGAACGCTCTGATGCCACTGATGGGAAACCCGTAGCCATGTACATTACATGCGCAGCGGAACCTACGGGTTAAACCCTCCCAAGGATCATCATAAAGGAAACAAAGGTACGAGATTATGCTATTAAAATTTATACCTCGGATCTTCCTGATCCGGGAGAGAGAAGCAGATGTAGGTCTGAACGAACTTCCGTCTTGCTTCCTTCTCCTTCCTAGCTTCTGAATCTCGACTCTGCAAACGTTCTTGCTCTTCCTAGGGATGAAGAACTAGATCGCTCGCTAATCTCCAAAGGAGGAGATCTCTACTTGTATCGACGCGAACTTCAGACGTACGGAATAACTGGACTCGGCTAGACGAGTCCGGAAATACTTTCCGAAAATAACTCAAAACTCCCTCTCTCTATTTCTGTATATTAGACGGCCTCAAAGGCTTCTGAATTGTGCGTCGAATAGAAGGGGGCTACCCCTTTATTTATACTAGAGAGAGGGGTGAAAGAATGGCAACTTTCGTTAAGGAAATAAATCCTGCCTGCCGCGTGAACAGTAATTCCTGCTTCGAACGGACCATCGTTTCCATATAAACGATGCATGTCCGCCAAGCAAATCAGCACATACCATATGTGTTCCGTTCAAACGCGTGAACAGTAATTCCTTCTTCGAACGGACCGTCGTTTCCATATAAACGATGCTTGTCCGCTAAACAAATCAGCACATACCATATGTGTCCCATTCGAACGCGTGAACAATAATTCCTGTGCGTGAACAGTACTTCCAACATAATCAAATATCTAATATTTGATTTATTCTTTCGCCCATTTATACATCACAAGTTTAACTGTTATTGAAGTATTTTCATCCCGTACGAATGGAGTTCATTGTGTGACCGTGTAGGTTCCATTTAACGCTGGCAACGATCTTCTAAAGATCGTAAGTCACGAGTAACCTCTAGACTAATGTCATGACTACCCATGTTTATTCGTTTTGTTCTACGATATACGTCTTGATCACAAGGCACGGTAATATGTCATCCTTGAGTTTGATCAAAGTCTCTTTCCTGATCAAGAATTAGACTGAGTAAATACAAAATGATATTAACAACACATGTTAATCAATTTTGAGCATGGCCATGCATTTCCTTCAGTCCTAGTTCATCAGGGGGCCCAGAGATATCTCTCTCTTAACGAGAGGAACAAATCCCATCTTAGTCACTCACATTCCTCGTCATGATTCAGTGCATACCTAATGATAACCCTAATGATCATCCCGTTACGGATGACGTAAGATCATATTAAAGTATGCAGTTCCTCATACAGAAATCTATGGTGACCTCAGGTCGTAGGAACAAGCACACTATTCATATGAGAATCACTAATGACATATACCATGCATATTCTCATAGTGTGGTCAGTCCAGTACATGTTCTCTAACACGCACCCATATTCAGACTTGACATCCCTATGTCCATGATGAGTAGAACATGATCATCCGGTCTGCGAATATACTAGTGTGGATATGTAGCTTCTTACTTGTAGTATTTTTATCTCTATAAACATCCTACATATCACTATGGCCGGTTTAGAATGTCATTCGTTGGTTCACAGTTCTACTATCGGAATGACGTATTCTGATGACGTGAACCCGAAGTGTCATTCATGGTCGATCTAATATATGTAAATATATTAGTCACCAATGGTACAAGTCTCGCGATCAGAAACCTTCTAGAACTCTCAGAATAACCAATTCAAAATCTGGTAAAAAACTAGAAAAGTCAAGCCTGCAGTCAAAGTTAACTCATCTTCTCTAAATTGTTTTTTTTTCAAAGTGCTCAAAACCAATCAAACTCACCAGCCATGGATTCATCTTGATGAGACAAACTTGCCTGTATGGGTCCCATGACCTGGAGCCGCCGGAATTGGCCGGAAAATGCGAGAAACCTCCTGTCAGCTATGAAAATAGACCGTTTTAAGCTGAGAATTTCTCGAGCTTTTCATTTCCTATATAGACCTCTATTTGACATAATTCCAACGCCATTCTCTTCTCCTTACTCTACTCCTTCCATGGATATAAATAACTCAGCAAATGATGAATAATTGAGTGAGAAATGCGAGTTTGAAGAAGGGGGTCGATGAAAATTAAATCTGTTTTTGCTAAAATTACACCATTCGAGCTGAATTTTCTGAAGGCAACCATTTAATCCACAGACCTCCTTTCTGTACAAAACTAACTCCATTCTCTTCTTCTTGTTTCCCTCTTTCCATGAATACTAAGAACTCCAAGAATGGTGAAGAAATGAGTGCGCAATTCAAGTTTGAAATCATGGAAGTTAACTGTCAGACGAAATTCCAGCATTAACGGTCAAAATTATTCAAATCAAATTGGTCCGAATTTCTCAAACAAGGTGATATTTTCTGGATTCAGAGAGTTTCAAAGAGGTAGTTAATGATGTGTGAGGTCTCAATTGGGTCTAAAAACCATTTGAAATACGAGTTTGAATCCTGACTTGGTGATTTTCAAATTTTCAAAACCATGATGGTTAATGGCGAAATTTGATGGAAATAAAGGAAATCAGAAGCTGTAATTCAACAAAATGGTACTTTGTGGAGTTGAGAATGATGCCTAGTTGATTGTTCGAGATATCGTTGAGTGAGTTTCGAGTTTAAGCTCAAAATGATAAACATGGCTGAGCTGTATCATTAATGGAGCTGAAGGGGGTTTTTCGATCATAACTTGACCGTTATTTCACCGTTTTGCGCCATTCAAAGTGCTATTGGTTCGAAAGAAGGCAGGGAATAATTCTGGATCAAGAGAAAGTATTGAAATTTGGAAGAAATAAAGAGTATGAGTTGAGTTCTGAAGTCAGGAACTGTGCCCGAAATAAGAAGAAAGAACTTTGATTTTTAGCTGACTGTGGACCATATACTGCGAGACCACAAAAGAGGTTTGAAATATTTAACGCCGAATAAAAGAATAAAACGGAGATGACTCATTACACGGAATAGTCAACCCGTTTTGCTGTAGAAAATTTGGAGGGGACGACAAAACTGTCAAACAAACTTAAACAAACCACAAAATATTCTAACCAAATTCAAAAAAAAAAATCCTCCCTGCAGTGCGAAAGAAAAGAAAAGAAAAGAAAAGAAAATGCTCCAAAAACGCAGAAGCGGTTTATTTCGCCAATGGACCCTCCAGTTGCGCGGAACTGGAGTTGATCGTTTTTTTTCTTCATCGCCAGATCTGAGAAGCCATTTTTTCCGCCAAACCAAAAACATAGAAATATTCAACCGCTAAATACTCCGCCAATTCTCAACCAAATTCAACGAAATTTCGTCCATACCCTCAGTACAACCCCCTGATCCGCCAGAGCCAATCACAAGCCTCGGTTTGTCACCTACTCTCCTCTCCATTCAAAATAGGCCATTGGACTCTCAAGTCCATTTCAGCCTATAAAACACCCCTTAGTCCTCACCACTAGACACACCACTCTCCATTCTTCTTCTTCTTCCTATAGAACCACCATTATTGAGTCTCAAAGCTTTTTGAGCTCTAATTTTCATTTTTGAGTGAAATCGAGCCAATCGGGGCTGATTTGGGTGAAATTCGAAGCGGTCAATTCTATCTTGAATCAAGGAGCAATTGGAGGTTCAAATCAACTCAAGGGAGCTACCGGCTGGTCTTCCAACTCTCAGTTTAGTCAAATTCTCTTTTAATTTCTTGATTTGAATTTTAGATCACAAGAACTCAATTTTGTAATAATCATGATGAAATCTTGTCAAATTCTTGTTCTTGTGAATATGTATGAGTAGATTTAGATAGGGAGGGGTATTTGTGAGTTGTATACATGAAATTTTACTTTATAATCTTGTAATTGTGCTGAACTTTGATGAATAGTCATGAACACACAAATTTTTGAATAAATTGGGGATAATTGCTTAGCTTAGTATTTTTCATCAATTGATCTATTAAATCCAGAGTTTATTGACTTGTTAATCATCTAGAATGCTTAGCTTTGTATTTTGTGTGATAAATTTGGAGTTGTGATTGATTTAATTCAAGTTTTATTTTGAAATGGCTGTTTTGGGATGAACTAGTTCTTGAATTAATTTCTTGAGTAAATCTTAGCTTCGATTGCTCAAATCCGTCATCTAAATCTGTGAAATTATAACCTAAGTGATTAATGATTGTTACACCTCATGAATTTCCTATAAATCCATCCCTATTTTAAACTGAAAATCAAACCCTAATCCAGTTTCTGTTTTGCTGCTGTTTTTTCAGTCTTTTTCCTCTAATTTCGTGTCTAAATCAGATCTGAAAAATTAAATAAACCTTTATACAATTTAGTTCTCATTTAGTAGATAATTTCTAAACCAAATTTTTCCCAATTATGAATTATAATTTGTGAGATATTAATTTTCTAAATTTGTAATTTTTCTGTTTTTTACTTTTCTTTCCAGATCTACTGTTTTCTTTCTTCTGAATTTTTAAAAATATAAAAAATAATAATAAAACTACAAAAATAGTGCTACTTCTCTGATACCAAAAGAGTTGTCACGACCCAAAATCATCATGCACAATACATATAGATATACATATAGAGCAATAGCAGAGTCAAAATAATACAAACCAACACTCACCACGTAAAACTAAAATAATATCTACAAACTATAAATACAACTACACCTACTAGATAAAATCTATACTAGCGTTGTCGCTCTCTGCTACGCTCTCAAAAGAATCTACGTATGTCACCACCTCCTGCCTCAAGCGCTACCTGGGAATATTGGCTGAGCGTCAGAAAAGTCAGATAATAAAATATTATCCACTACTACAGCTACTACCCTACTGGAACAACAATTACTACCCTTCTACAAAACACTGCCACCACTTATAAGAACTACCAACCACACGGGACATACCCATAGACTGCAATCTTGGATTTGGTTGAGATAAATCAGTCCGCTCACTCTCAACTACACGAGAGCGGTGTCTCTGACTTTGCCATAGTGGAAACACGCCCCCTCTAAGTACCCGAGGAGAACGTACTGTCACGTCTAACAGTTTGCAAGTTTCGGGAGCGACCCAAAAATTGCTCTCTGGTACCAGGCCTACCAAAATTGTTGTTAAGACAGATCAGGAAATATTGCCACTTTTGTAAGTACTGGTTTGTCAGACCATATACTGCGAGACCACAAAAGAGGTTTGAAATATTTAACGCCAAATAAAAGAATAAAACGGAGATGACTCATTACACGAAATAGTCAACCCGTTTTGCTGCAGAAAATTTGGAGGGGACGACAAAACTGTCAAACAAACTTAAACAAACCACAAAATATTCTAACCAAATTCAAAAAAAAAAATCCTCCCTGCAGTGCGAAAGAAAAGAAAAGAAAAGAAAATAAAATCAAATGCTCCAAAAACGCAGAAGCAGTTTATTTCGCCAATGGACCCTCCAGTTGCGCGGAACTGGAGTTGATCATTTTTTTTCTTCATCGCCAGATCTGAGAAGCCATTTTTTCCGCCAAACCAAAAAAATAGAAATATTCAACCGCTAAATACTCCGCCAATTCTCAACCAAATTCAACGAAATTTCGTCCATACCCTCAGTACAACCCCCTGATCCGCCAGAGCCAATCACAAGCCTCGGTTTGTCACCTACTCTCCTCTCCATTCAAAATAGTCCATTGGACTCTCAAGTCCATTTCAGCATACAAGTTTGTTTGACTTGTATGCTGGCACTCGCTCTCATCTAGTATCTCTTGTTGAGCTATATGTATCCAGGCCTGGCGGTAATTCTGCCCTGCTTGATGGTATGATGCACCTCAACGTAGACTTAATGGCTGCATTGCCGCCACCACGTGTCGAGAATGAGACTGCACAAGATGAGACTCCACTCCCGCCATCATAATATAAGGATCTGAAGCACTCAACACCTGTTGGCCGCCCTAAAACGCTTCGGTCGAAAAATCCGGCGGAGCCCCCTCAACCAGCAAAAAGAGGCAGACCAACAATTCCTACCGAACATCAATTTAACACGACGGCACCTTTTGGCCGGGGTGAATCGAGTTCTGATAATCCCATTCTTGGAAGGCCAATAGAGGTAAATATGGCTCTCTTTCCCACAACGAACATGTATTACATTATATATATTTTTTCCCACAGCATTTTGATATCGAATACGTCCACGCCATCCCCTTCAGATGCATTCATCGACCTCAGTTCCATATACAGGACGTCTGGAGCTGGAATATCGAATACGTCCCTTCTTATGCACTTGCATAAACTCAGAGCTAGCAAGAACACCGAATTCCACCCCGAAAACTAGCTATTTAACATAATATGTTTGAGTTCTTATTTATATTTTAAGTCATTTGGGGCGCATTTGGTATTGTTTTTCGTGGGGGCAATTGATGGATGCTTATTATGGTGACCCGGTCTGCACTGAGTGCATCTTGGGAGACCCGTTTTTGTTAACCACTTCCCAGTATTTACTTTTGTATTAAATTACTTTTAGATATTTTTCCTTATTTTTTTTATTATCTCATATTTTTTTTGACAATCATTCCCCACCAGCCGAAAATGTATTGCCTTAACCTTCTAAATTTCCCTACCTTTGAAATTTAATTAGGCACTATCCATTATTCACGTGTATAGACATCATTTCTGGCTAGGCCCAATTATGCCTCACAGCTCACACGCCCCTAGAATCCCTAATTAACAAACAAATCAAACCAAGAACCCACCACACAACTCACATCATGGACATACCTCACAAAATCCCTCCTGCAATCACACCCTACCTCACTGTTCTGCACGCCACATATACATTGCACACCTCGGTAACGAACGGGTAATAGTAAGTAGCACCCCTCTCATTTCTCTCACCCTATCAATGACATCTCAATTCTGCAGCTTTTCATCCATCTACCCAAGTGTCGCCGTTCAAAATCCGCCCACCACCTCTTAAAATCGCTACACCCATTCAATATCACACACAATCCCCACACCCACTCTCAAAACCCTAAATCACCACCTTGCGCCACCCAGAATCACAACTGAAAATTCTTATGTTCCCCCTTATTCCGGAGTCCCCAAAACCCTCACTCACACCTCTCAGTCCCTTTAACATCCCTTCCAACTCCTCGCACCGTTTCTCCTCTTCCACTTACTCTCTAATGACGCCGAAGAAGAAGCCTGCATGTACTGCCAAGGCGTCGACCTCCGCCTCAATCGATTAAATGGGATAGTTGGGTGATGAACCAACACAAGACATCCCCAAAAACCCTAGCGTCAATCCCTGTTACATCACTTCACGCCAGCACGCTAATAAGTTTCTTGACTTCTGGAACCATACTTGCCGGAAAATAATGCTAGACTCTCACAGAGCTCTCATTGCGCGACCCCCCAAGAATGGGTCTGCCTCTTGACCATATTCTTATTTGGAACAATTGTGTTCCCAATTAGCACCAGCAACGCACTGATGTAGTTCTGGCCTTTCCTGAACGATCTTGAAGGTTTGTGGGATTACTCGTGGGGAACGGCGTGTTTCGATTACCTCAACCGCTAACTGTCAGATATCGGATTCAAGGCGGCAAACAATATCAATTCCAACCAGAGTTTCAACGGATGCAATTTCGCTTTGCTGGTACCATTTTTATATTATATCAATACCATTTCAATGAAAAGCCATAATTTTTTCCTACATTTTAACCTGTCGCTACACCAGTAACATGCCTTAATGAAATATATTTTTAGGCTTTAGGGTTTAGGGTACTGTCAGCAATCCCACCTGCCTATACTGTTTTGTAGTTAGAGTTCCTTATTTTGTAAAAAACAAATATTTTTGGGATAATCAATAACCACCAACCCAAAAATATCCATTTTAACCTCTCGAAACACCTAAAAGTAACATGACCTAATGACACGCACGCTACCAATCAATTTAGTGCCAGCAACCCTACATGCCTACACCTTTTATTTTATTTATTTTTTATATACTGTACCGTATTTTGTAATTATCTAATAGTTTTTGGATAATCTTCCCTATCAATTAAATGCCAGCAATTCACACCGTTGATTGAGTATGGGGCTTAGATCTTGCCGCATTAATTTCTGTTTTTTTTTCTCTCAACAGGCTTGTTCTATGAATGGGCTATGCTCGACGACCCTGATGGGTATCCACGGTATAGCAAGTGGAAATTGGTCACAAAGAGTAGGAAGGAGGTATTTGTTGAAATTGTCAATGAACTTGAGACAGGGAAGATATCGGAGGATCTGCTAGAGCCAGAACCTCATGAGCAGTGGATCTTGGCGAAAACTACGGAGGCTGCACGCCTCGGAAACCTCGTAGCGTTCATAGCCTACCCAGCAGCTTGGCCCACCAGGGCACCAGAGGATGAAGATTCTGACGGCGAGGACGGTACGAAATTTAATGTTATGTTGTTTATTCCTCTTGCGTTCAAAATACCATATGACATTGTTTCATTCTTTGTAGCGTTCGTGACACCACCGTCCCAGAAGCGTGTAAAAAAGACAGTTCACAAAATCCCCGTCAGGAGGCAAACTGGTAACGATATCATTACATGATACGCAATTGATTTTGATTTATATATTAAATTATACACAATGCAATTACAATATGACCACAATAAAATTTATAAATTAGTTAACCGCGAACTCTCTGCCACAGGGAATACCTCTAACCCAATCACACCAAGCCCCATCCGCACAGCAGCCAACGAGTATCCTAATGGTTAACCTCTTATGAAATGAAGGACTCCAAAAGAAACTGAATGGGCTGAGGGTTTTTCTAATTTGGCCGACAGTTTATGTAATGGGAGGAAGCGCCAGATCTTCCCTCCTGGTAATTCTCCAGCTAGGCTAAGTCCACCTCAAAAGGGGAAATCTAGTGGGAACTTATCACCTTTCACATGTAATATAAATTTAACGCCAAATCACTGACATTTTTTTTATTTAACGCCAAATCACTGACATTTTTCTTCACATAGCAGGTGGCACTGTGGCAGGAATAGCAAAGTCTGTACAATCGCCACCACGTGGACGACACACCCCCCCTCAAGCAAATATGTAACCTCAAAACATCCAGCAGCCCACCGGGCCAGATGAAGTGACAGCAGGTATCAGCCCACCGCCAGAAATACCACACCTCCAAGTCCCAAACATGGACGAGAACATTTTTTTTGCTAGAGCTTATACTCTTCTTCTATAAATTCATATGAAATAATTCCTAGTTTTGCATGTGATAACTGAGAGGAGTCTTGTCCAAGCTTAAGTTTGTTAGCTTAAGAAGTAAGGTACCCGGCCGTGAACTTTGGGAAAGATCACATCACAAGAAAATATTTAGCAAAACTAGCATTTAGCAAGTGTCAACCCATTAATCATGGCTTGTCTAAAAATTTTTTTTAAGATGACCAAATATTGTCGAGAAGAAATAAATTTAATCTTTTATTATTTTAATTGGAAAAGCAAAGACTTAATTTCATTAATTTCTATAAAAGAATCATTTTTATTGTGATATTGTAAATTTTAATTTTACAATTAAATATTTGGAAAGAATCATCCATACTATTACTCTGTAAAATATTGAGAAATTTAATGTTACAATTACAGAATTTTCAGTCTCTTTCAGTTATATAAAGAACATGGAATAATATATTTAAATATATTATAACAACCATGATGCTCGTAACCTCTTCATTAATTATAGAAAGAAAATACCTCCTATAAATAAATAATTAATTCAACTGTCATGGCTCCTCCCCAATTATTGTTCAGAAAAACTGACTCATGGCTCCTTGTATAGTTTATTCAAAATCAAATCTTCACCACTGATAATGCATGAATAACCAATCCAGATAATCAAAGTTATCCGACGGTCAAATTTACATGCATGGGTTTATTTGGAACGAAGTGCATGGAAGTAGTTAAAGTATTAGAGTGCATGGTCTTCTCAACAAACTACGAAATTGAAAAAGAAAAAGGTCAACACAACAGAAAGTTTGTTATCTTTTTGAACAACCACGGGTTGATCTTTTTATATATAAAAGAACTAAGATCACTTAGCTATCAAAAAACCAAAGGAAAATATGATAAAATTGTCGTGAAATTCTCCAACTATGTTCGTGTTAATTTCCATTCTAGGCATAATGATATTTACTACTCCTGCAAGGATGATGACAGATTCTGAAAGGGTTAGCTTACATGTGCATGATCAGCAGGTAAGTTACAATGTTTTGTTTTACTGAGTTTCACTATTTTATATATATATATATATATATATATATATATATATATATATATATATTTTGATAGAATGGAGATGGCTTTAAATCCGACATCTATTTTTGGTGCAAATAAGATTTGAACTCATGACATATGGTTTGTTGTACTTTGTACTCAACCACTAGATCATGAGCTCATTTGCTATAGTATTCTATATTATTCATAGAAGAGTTCCTTTTTGTTAGTTATGAATATTTCTGCAATTATATAGAAATTAGCATTTGAACGTGTATTATAATGTCCTTTTGTTATGGATATTTGGCATGGGATCAATTGAACATATTTCATAAATATTACTTATAATTGTAATCCACATATGAATTGTGTATATTGTCAAAATTTGCTAGTTCAAGCAGTAAGTCGGTAAGATATCTTTAAATTGTGGACGGGATTGCAAGTTCAAGTCTATGTAGCACATACTTAGTTAAGTCTTTCAACTCAAAAACCGTGGCTTTGAATCTGTAAAAGCATTTGAATACTTTTTATTATATTTGTTTCAACCAAAGAATTCTCTCAGAAAAAGGGAGAATTTTGGTTTTAATCTTCGGAATTAAAAAATAGAGAAAATATAAGTAATTCCTAGTTTCAACCAAGAATGGGTATTGCTATTTATTTTTTAATGAGAAGTGGTCATCCAAATAAGTGATTATTATAAATTAATGGTTATTGAAATTTTAGTTATATATAGTTATTCTAAAATATTAGATGATTATTAAAAATAAAAAGTAAAATAAAAAAATAATATAAAGGACCATATTATGAGGGGGTTGACCATGCTGACCATAAACTTGGTGGAGAAACAAAAGTTGTGTATATGAATCCTTAAAAATAGTGTAGTCTTAATAGTTTATTCCTACTACATCTGAAAAATTTGACTAAATATTTTATATAATTTCCGGATCTTCTATTTGACTCCTGATGCAATTCCCCTTTCATTTTACCCAATAAAAGTTTGTAGGGCAAAAAATAACGACAGTGAAAAGGATTGTTTGGCTGCATGTGATATTCCTTCACTTTTCTTTGATCTAAATTAATGCATGCATTACAAAGCCCAAAGTGCAAACTGATATCCAAGCCCACAATATACTTCATAACTATAGAATCCACATAACAATTAGATTCAAATAAAAGATTTAATTTTTTTTCTTCTTTTAATTGAATAGACAAAATTATTTATCTCACTTCTATTTTGATGTCTATATAATTCAAACTTACAACTTTGATTTATTATGTTTTGCATACAACTAAATATGATAAGGCCAATGACAGATTTGATTTCTTTCAAATAATATCATTCTTTCCAAAAATAAAAAAATTAAAAAGAGTTACGTGTTTAATTATCTGCAAATCATTTTTATTTTGCACTCACAAAAATATATCATTTTACATCATTACATGAAAAAGGACGAATAATGTACTGCTTTTACTTAACAAGTAATCTATACACATTAAAAAGTATATAGACACAAAATAATATATCTATAAATTTTAGGTGGTGATTGAAAATGGTATCCTTCAATTGATCTTATCAAAACCCCAAGGCCACGCCACCGGCATTAAGTACAATCGAATAGAGAATCTGTTGGAAGTCTCTGAAAGAAGGGACGATTTAGGAGGGTACGAACAAAACAAATCGCTATTAATTCAACATAATAACATCTTGCAATTTACATCATTTGCCCTCTTCTCTCAAGTTAATAATTGTTCTTAATGCATAATTTAGGTATTGGGATGTAACTTGGAGCCATCCTTTATCCAAACAACTTGCTTTTACCGACATGTAAGCACAAATTTTAGTAACTAATCAATTGCTCAAAGAATAATTGATTTATTGTTTTTTTTTTTTAATAGAGAGTACTTAAAATTCTACATCTATTTTTAAATAAACGTGATTTTACTAAGTTTTGAAACCACAATTTTTAAATTGTTGGGTAGATGTCTTACCATTTCTACTAAAGGAGCTTTGGCTAATTTATTAGTTTAATGAGTTTTTTAACAGGTTAGAGGGGACAGACTTTAAAGTGATAATAGAAAGTAAAGATCAAGTAGAGGTCTCATTTCGTAGAATTTGGACTCCATGCCTACAAAATAATGTTCGCTTAAATATAGATAAGAGGTCTTCTTTCATGCATGCAACGCAAATTTTAGAAGTTTTTAATCAGCCAATTTATGAATTTCATAATGTTTTTAGATGACATAACAGAGAATTGACAAGCTTTAATCATATTTTATTTAGGTTTATAATGCTTCGTGGTGTATCTGGATTTTACACTTACTCGATATTTGAGCACGAAAACAACTGGCCGGGTTTGGATCTTTCGGAGGCCCGCCTTGTCTTCAAACTTCGTACTGATAGGTACATTTACCATTTTATCCTTAGAGAGTGGTGATGACATAAAAGCACATAAACAATTATTTCAAAGGGTACATAAACAAGTCTTTTTTTTATCATTAAGTGGTTATTGAAATATATTATTTTAAAATTTAATGGTTATTGAATTTTTTTAATTATATGTGGTTATTTTAAAATATTAGACGGTAATGAAAATCAATAAAATTTAAAACATATTTATTTAAATGATCACATTTTCTATCAAGATGAAGATTCAAGACTTCCTATATAAATCATACTAGAATAGTACTCGCGCTTCGCTGTGAATATTTCAATTTTATTAGTTAATTTAATCTATAATATATAAACTGCAATTATAAAAATTCAAAATAAAAGTTTGAAATGAATTTATTTTACATAAATAATATATAATAATTATGTTAAGTAAGTTGGTTATGTTTAAAATTATTTTGAATTATATCATAAGATATACTATCCATTTATTATATCATTAAGATTTCTAAGATTAAAACATCATCTCTTTTTTTATTCTCTTTGATTTTCTTACGACGTTATCTCTTGACATATCATATTATAAAAAAAATCAAGTATTAATCAGGCTTAGATGAAGAAGATCAGAAAAAATAAAAATACAAGATAACTTATTTCATAGATTTTAGTTGAAACAATATAATATATAATTATAGATTATTTACTTTAAAAAGAATAAAAAATAATAATTATATTTAACATGATGTTTAAAAATGAAATATGATATTATATATATAGAAAAAGCATGCATACTTTGCATAGGAAAATGTAACGTGTTGTTTGATTGAGACCTAAAGACGGGGTGAATAGGCCTAAACGTGCGGAAGTGTGAATTTTAAACTCTTTTTAGGTTTTTAGGATTTATTATTTTTGTACTTTTAGATCATGGTTGTATTAATTATAATTAATTAAAACACTGAAAGTAAATAATAAGTAAAAGTAAATAACTAAAAATAAATCGATACCGAACGCACGAACTTATTGACGAAGTTCGGCAAGAAGGTTGCGTGAGCCTTAACCTCCCGTCCTCGCTAGCGGCACTTACCGCGTTCACGAGCGCCTACTCTCCGGGACTTACCTTTCGGCTCCAACAATCACTAATACAACTAGTGTTTTTGTTACACAACCACGATCCACTTTTGCCTTAGAAAACTCGTGACGAATCGATGGAATAGAAACTTACAAGAGATCTCTTTTAATCTTTCAACAACAATCAATCGAATCGCTCGGTAATTTCTCCTAATTTCACTTTGAATATTGAGTAATTTAGGTATCACAAGTGAGGGAGAATTCTGAGAATTTTTGCTTCAAAACTTGGTTCAAAATGAAAAGGGGCGGCTTTCTTATAAAGAGGGAAAGATAGCCTTTTTAAAAAAGATAACAATACGCTGTCCGTTCGAACGGATGGGCAGAAAAGGAAGGACATTGATTGCTGAATCCATGTTAAACGGCTAAAAAATCTGAGCGTCCGTTCAAACGGACAAGAAGAAAACTCAGCCACCAGAAAGACAGGGGCAAAAATCACTGAATGGAGCCTCCGTTCGAACGGAGGCCTATTCCATTCAAATGGACAAGATAAATTTTCAGAATTCTTCTATTTTGTATAAACCAAATTTACTCGGAACCAAAACTCTACTAAAAGAACCACAGAAGATGCTCCAAAACTGATCACGCTTGAAAGGGGGCGTGGCATCTGCTAGAACTTCCTAGATAGGAGAATTCCATCCGTTTCGAAACACACTTTTTTTGGTTAAATGCACTTGAACTTGATTCCTCTAAACTTAAAATACATTCTCACAAAATTTGATTAGTAGCTCGGAATAGTTTTAAATATCATCAAACTGAGAATAACATAACGTGACATTTTGATAATAATTTAAATGAAAAATTAAGATTTGAGATTTTTTTTATCCGATGGCTGAGAGAAAATTCATGATATGTCTCTTGAGAATGCTCAAAGAGAGGAGAAAAATAAGGTAGAAGTTAATAAGCATATCATTTTTTACATATTATGTTATATAGTCTATATTCGCATATTTTAACAAAAAAAAAGAAATTAAATTGGAAACATACCAATATGAAATTCAAAATAAAGATAAAATTCCAACAAATTTATATTTGGCGATTTTAACATAAAAAATAAATATTTCATTAAGTATTATTATTTTTGAAGGAAGAAAAGAAAAATTATTTATAAAAATATTTCATGTTATATATCCAATTACGTGAGAGCTATTTGCATTAATGTTTGAACATAATTTGGACCATGATTTATTGAAACCACCTGATTATGATCTGATGGTCAGAAACAAATTCAACGATTCTCACTAAATCGGGGATATAACAGAAAACACCAATTCAACTAATTATATGATTATATTTTAATAACCACACATATTACAATAAAATATTAATAAATTTGAGAAAATGAAATGCTAAGATTTAACAAACAATTTAATCGAATGGTCGTGATAATATTGATGATATGGCTTAATGAGAAGACTCAAAAGAAGATGAAATATAAGAAGTTGAGGTTAATTTCAAATATTCGCACATAACGTGTTTGATGAGTTTATTCATTTATTGGGCTATAACTATAATTTCGTAACATGTATTTTTGTAAAATGATTTGTTTTAGGTTCAATTACATGGCATTATCAGATAACAAGCAAAGGTTAATGCCAAGCATGATTGATAGAAAACCGCCACGTGCCGTAGATTTGGCATATAAAGAAGCCTCGTTGCTTGTTAACCCTATCGAGCCCCAATTCAAAGGGGAGGTAAGTAGTTAAGAATTTTTTTTTTTCTTTTTGAGGTCAGTCAGCGAGACGTCAAACTGAATTTTCATTAAATAAAAGAAAATTACAAGTCCCTGCTTCAAAGAAAGAAAAGAAGAATCCAGTCTAGACTCCCAAGAGTATCCAGTTTAGACTCTAAGAAGGAGCATCCAGTGCAGCTTGTTGTGGTCGCGAGCTGCCAACAGCATGAAGAAATCTCCAGTCTCAACTCCGACTCTCGGAGGAGCACTGTACTGCCACTAGAGTAAAGAGAAAACTCATGTGACGTCGTATCACAGCGGAGATGACTGGGAGGAAGAGAGTTCTAATCATATAGAAAAGGCTGTGCGTTGTCTCGACAGTCGACGACAGACAACTTAAAAAGACTCTTCGTCTATGCCGTCGCCTCGTTGGAGAGGTGACCGAGAAAGAGGGCAATAGCCACAAGGAGACTATCAAGAGGAGATATGCAATGTCATGGCTAGCCATGAGAATGCCATTCAAGGCAAGAAGAGAGACCATAAAGGGGAATTTGGTTGACTCATCCCTGTAGGAGAGAGGTCGCTACCGACAAACACTTGCCGGAATGGCACCGCCCATTCTATCAAGAGAACGCTGAGAACTGATGAGACACATTTGAGAGAGAGAAAGAGAGAGGGTAATACAAGCCTTTGACAGAAACAGAGAGAATATCATAGGCACCGCAGACAAATTCTTCTCGAGCAAGCAGTAACTCGTGAGATCACGCCATTAGAAAGCACCACAACGGCGAGCCAAGGAGGTGCCGACATCTAGGTTAGGTTTTGACGGTCACACAGATCCTGGAGAAAGAGAAAGTACAAGCTCGAGATACCTCGATAGAGGAGAAGCCGTTGAGTGAGGTATCAGGTTGGACATGAAGGGTGCTGAGAAGAGAGTGCCGCTGCACTAGGGTTTCGGATCTCCAAAGAGGAGCGGATAGACCAAAGAGAAAAGAAATGGAGGGTAGAAAAGGGCACGACCTAGAAGGAACAGAGGAGATAAATACAGGAGGTTCGTCGGAGATGGATGGTCGGGAGGGGGAGGTGCTGCAGCTAGGGTTTGCCTCCCCCAAGGTTTTCAAGATCGCTGCAGCAAGGGTTTACCCGACTCAAAAGTCTCTCAAGCAGTTATGAAGTCAAGTACTAAACTAAAGAGATCGAAGCTTATCCTTCTAAATATCATACTCACCCTTCTGCAAATATCATATTTATTCTTCCAAAATACAAATATACCACATCTTGAATAATTAATTAATATATGAGGTGTGTCACAATTAAAATAAAAAAAATATAACACATTTGGATGATTAACATATTAGGTAGATGACAAGTACCAGTACTCGCTAGATAACAAGGATAACCGTGTTCACGGATGGATTTCCTCAGATCCAAACTCAAGTACCGGCTTTTGGATCATAACTCCAAGCGATGAATTCAAAACCGGCGGGCCCCTCAAACAGGATCTCTCGTCTCATGTCGGCCCCATTTCTCTTGCCGTAAGTAATTATTTTTTAATATTTTCTTTTTTGAGATTCAACCCATAATTAGTAGATTGGGAGAATTCTTTTTTTAGTAATTTAATTCATTTACTTTCAAAGGCGAATTTCATACATACTCTGACAGACAAGTTAGTAGTTTTAAATTTGGAATAAAATAATTTCATATGTAATTTTAACTATTCTATAATTTTGGACATCAATTATGTTGCTTACATGCGGCAGCAAGTTACTTTGAAGTTAAAACGGCAGCTCCAAGTCGATTGAATTTAAAAAGGTACCAATACTGATTAATCATATAGATTTTTGTGGTATGGTAGTAGAGTTGGTGGGTTTTGATCAACCTATCGCAGGTTCGAAAACCACTACTCTTGAATTATTTTTTTTTAACTATAATTGGAATTAGAATCAACTACTAAAGGTTGAGTGTGCATCTTTCGTTTGGCCACCTATATGTATATATTACTTATTGGCATATATGTTTTTGGATGCTTAACATATGTCCCTGTGCACCACTTATTTATGTAATACTAATCATGTATGTTTTTGGGTGGTAAGCATGTGTCTGTAGGCACCTCTTATCTACGTAATACTTAGTATGTATCTTTTTGGGTGCTTAAATATGTGCGTCTTTGTACCTCTCTTATCTATTTAATATTAAACATATAACCAAATCTCATTTTGTTTGTGGCGCTGCTTTCAATGTATTCACATAATTTGGTATACATCAGTCAACCATAAGAATTTGCAAAATATTAGAAGATACTACACATGCAAAAATCTTACTTTTGGTCATCGTAATTAACATAATTGAACAAGTAATACACAACATTACTCCGCAGCGGAGCAAGGGCAGCTTTAGTTTATTTATAATTTGGCTTACAATTTTTTAAACTATGATAGACAGCATATGTTAATGGTTAGTTAATTTGTCATGCTAGATGTTCATAGGGGATCATTATATTGGGAGAGATATACATTTCAGACTCGAAGATGGAGAGTACTGGAAGAAAACCTTAGGCCCTATTTTTATCTACTTGAATTCAAATTCAGGTTCGAATTTGAATTCGAATGAAAGAAATGTACAGAATGATCTATGGGAGGATGCCAAAGCACAGGTCATTGTTTTTCTTCTCTCCATTTTTAGTAATGATAAATTTAAAAAGAGACACTTGATCCGGATGCCACTTTAACTCAATGGCGGATTCGGATGGCCAATTTTTGTCTCTTTCTTTTTTTTGCTTTTTTCTGCTAAGATCTTTATTTGTATCCGAACTTTATATTAATGAATGAATAAAATGTTGGGTACGGGATTAACCCGTCCCACTTAAAGCTCAAAAAAAATAAAAAGAGAAAAATCTTAATAATGCTCAATTACAAAAATGCCCCTCCATTATTACAAATGCTGTTGACACCACTTGATATATAAATGTATTTAACTAATTTAAGTTATTTAACAGATGCAAACTGAAGTGAAGAGTTGGCCATATAATTTTCCTGCTTCTGACGAATTCCTTAAATCAAATCAAAGAGGTTGTGTTGCTGGTACATTACTAGTGCAAGACAGGTGCTTCTTATAATTATAATTTTTTTTTTTGAAGGCGAATAATTATAAATTTTTTTTAAGTAGGAAATATCACACATTTTAGTTTAACTCAAATTTTCTATTGAAATTTTTAGGTATATTAGCAGAACTGATATGTCAGCTGATCTGGCATATGTTGGATTAGCATTACCTGGTGAAACTGGTTCATGGCAAAAAGAATGCAAGGTACCAACCTTTTGATCAATATAATGTATAATTAATTCATTGTAACATATGATCGTACCAGAAATACTCATTTTCTTCTATGTAATTAGGGATACCAATTCTGGACTAGAGCTGATTCTAAGGGCAATTTTGTAATTAATAATGTGAGACCAGGAACTTACAATATTTATGGTTGGGTCCCTGGATTTCTTGGTGATTTCATGCGCAGTGTTACTATTTCCATCTCTGCTGGTAGAGTTCAAATTTGTTAATATTTTTTGTGTTACGATTCCAAGGGGCATTAGTAAAATAAAATTAAGTGAACAAAATTTGATTGATTTTACCATTAATATATCAGAGTAATACCTTCAAAAATTAGATTAAGATCAGTCTTAATTAATCATCTATTAAAATTAGTTCATTCTAAGTTTAATTTTAGAGAAAAGTTCAATTTTGCCCCCTCAATTATTCAAGAAGTCTATTTTTTGTCCCTGAATTTTTTGGTCCAATTTTAGTTCCACAACTATTCAATAAATCTATTTTTGGTCATTCCATCCATTAAGTATTTATGTGTCAGTTAAACTTGACAGATAAGTAATAACATATAAACAATAACATATTTAAAAAAAACATACACCATAAATATGGACAATAAAATATTTTTTGAAGAAAAGAAGGAAATTAAGATTTTTTTTTTAAATATTTGCATAATTGTCACGTTGCAATATGTATCAAGAATATATGCCATGTTATTGCTAACGTGTCAAGTTTAATTAATACGTAAGCACTTAAATGATGAAAAGACTAAAAATAGACTTATTAAATAGTTGAGGGATTAAAATTGGACCAATAAAAAATTCAGGAATAAAAAATGAACTATTTGAATAGTTGAGGAGGCAAAATTGAATTTTTCTCATAATTTTATGAAATCTAGAAGTCTAATATACAGTTCAAAAACGTAAGCACCTTTTTATAACTTAATTGCTTACACTTGTATAATTTCCCTTTCTCTAAATTTTATTGATTTAAAATTTTACGAGTACAGGCCGTAAAATCGAACTTGGTGATCTTGTATTGGAACCACCAAGAGCCGGGCCCACTTTATGGGAAATTGGAATTCCAGACCGAAGTGCTGCGGAGTTTTACATTCCAGACCCCGATCTGAAATATGTCAACAAGCTATTCATAAACTCTGAAAAGTTAGTTAATGAGCCTCTTATCCAACTTTGTTACAATTTAGTTTCATTACTAAGATGTTTATTTTATTCCATTTCACAGGTATAGACAGTATGGCCTGTGGGCGCGGTATACAGAGTTGTACCCAAAGGATGATCTTGTGTACCAAATTGGTACCAGTAATTACGAAAAAGATTGGTTCTTTGCCCAAGTTAACAGGTTCATAAATCTTAGAGCCCATTATTCATTCATATATTTTCATTATTAGATAGATAAAATACTTAGTTGCTCTGGAAACAGGAATCAGCTCATCATTATAATATTTGATTGGGCAAAGTTAACTTTACTGATGTTTACTTTATGCCAAAAGCATTTTTTAATATAAAATGCCAAAAATTGTCCCTGAATTCTTAATTATCCCCTTAATTACTGCCCTTGAAAATTTATTGGTCATTAACTATTTAATGGAAGAATTACTCGATATAAAAATAATAAACCAAATAGGTGTATCTATAACCACATTATCATCTACATTAATCAAATCAATAAACATAGTACACCAATTCTCATCCAAAATGGTTGCAACCAAATCAGCACACTGATTTAAATGGTAATGCAGCCAATAAATAGAGAGTTGATTGATTACTTCGATATCTTGTCATTATTATGTCAAATTATTGACAAGAATTTGGCAGAGTTATGCAATTTTGACAAACTAAAAATTCATTGACAACAAAAGGATAATTAACAGTTCAATGACAACTTTTATCGTTAAGTAAACTTTAGTGATATTAGTTTAAATTTATTGTATTTGATTCTTATAATTTAGGTTGTTAACGCAATTTACCTTATTAATGGGTTATTTTTATCTCATTGCAGAATTGTTGGAAATTTATATCATCCAACAACATGGCAAATAAAATTCAGACTTGTAAATGTAGAGAAAAATGGATCATATATGTTGCGTATTGCGATTGCTACTGCTAACAGATCAAGATTACAGGTACATTACTCATATATCCATATGAACATACGTTATTGACTACAAGTTACTTATATAGCTCGAGTGACATGATAATATTGCAATTTAGTTTAAACATTTTGGATTTGATCTTTTTACTGAACACTAGGCCTTAGTCTATTATGTTCTTTGTATTATTTTATTTATAATAAAGATAAAAGTCTATTTAAAAAAAGGAAAACCAATTATAAAGAGCCGACAATAACATAATTTTGGACTATGAATAGTTATGTATTTGACCAATACTGATTTGTACTTGAACTTGACTTCAATATTATTTTGAAATAAAGGTTAGGGTGAATAATCTTATTGGAGAACCGCATTTTATGACCGGAGAATTCGGGGATGGAAATGCCATTGCAAGACATGGGATTCATGGATTTCAATGGAACTTTGATGTTGTAATTGAGGGGAACATATTAAATAATGAGGAGAATACCATATATCTCACGCAGTCTAGAGGAGATTCTGTTTTTAATGGTATAATGTATGATTATATACGTTTGGAAGGGCCTTACTTTGCAAAATCTTCAAGAAAACTTTTGTAACTTAAAGAGGACTATTGTAACGCCCCAAAAAAAAAAATTTAGGGACAAGGGTATTTTGGTAATTTCACTAAGTTTTATATTTTCAAAAATATTCTCATATTTATTTTATTTTGATTAATATAATTAAAAATATAAATTTAGAAATTTATGTAACTGAATTTGGAATTCCGTATAAAAAGTTTTGCTGATACAAATTTTATATCATTTACTTATTTTTTTTAGATTGGCATTAGTAAAAATTAGTCTAGATATCTCCAGAAAAGGCTATCTGAACCCCTCTAATTTTTGTCTATATAAATTTATTTTTTATTTATTTCTCATTCCAAATTCCTGAAAACAAATTCCTACTTTCGCTTGAACCTAGCCACAAAAATTACTCCCCCCAAACCCCCCTCCCTCTTCTAGCCTTCACTTTATCTAAAAACCATCCTATGTTTAAAGTTGTCACTGACGTGGATCAATAGGAAGATGACACGTGAGACTTCTAGCAACCGTGTTCCAATCAAATTATGTTGTTTTGCATTGTCTCTTCTCAGATTTTCTTACAGTTATCTAATTTATACCCAAATAAATTTACTGATCCTGATCTGAATTTTTAATATAGTAATTTATTTTAATATTTTGGATTTATGATTAACTTCATTAATAATTATTTTTGCATTCTACATAGTATATTAACTTAGTTAATTGAAATTATTTTGTATTTAATAGTAATAAATTATGTTGGTCTAATATTTCAACCTTAGGCTAATATTTCTACTTTATTTTTTTGAGGAAAACTATGAGCGTTCGCTCGTTTCGTTTTTCATTAAATTAAAAGTAGCAAAGTTTGTTACAACCGTCTGTAAGATGCAAACAATCATGCATGAAAATATGAATGACTAGAACATTAAGCATGACATTAGATCTCCTAATTATCCTCTTGGACACTCTTATTGACTCTCCTATTAGCATTCCTTTAACTAAAGATTGGTGAGCTCGAAAGCTTGAGATGCCATTCTGTTATGGTTCTGTCTTTTATTTTGAAAGGTGCAAACATTCCTTTCTTTCCAAAGAGAACAACAAGTTGCCGCCCATGACGTGTCCCATTTCGCTCTATCATGTATTGTGAGAGCTTTTCTTGTATTCTGCCATCGATCTAAGGGAGTGGATGTTGCATTTCAATCGGGCCAGTTTGAATGAATGTGTGTCCATATACCCCTGGCGAAGATGCATGTAGAGAGGAGGTGATTGAATGTCTCCGAACTGCATTGCAAAGCTTCCAAAGTGGGTTGTTAGGCCAATTTCGTTTTTTGCAACTGGTCTGCCGTAACGATTCTTCGATGAATGGAGAGATAGAGAAAGAGTTTGACCTTATCAAGGGCTTTAATCTTCCATAAAGCTTTTTGCCATATGTATTCCTGGATTGATGAGGTGAGCATAGGCTTGTTTGGATGAGTAAGCAGGGTTTGCTCCCCACCTCCATATCATGCCTTCTACTCCATGAGGCACCGGCTGAGTGGCCAAGTTATACGCCGGTAAAAGCAAGATGAGATCCTTGATGAAGAAGGATGTGTGGTTAGGATCTGCTAGGGTGAGGTCGGTGGCCTGATGGCATCCGTAAACATCCTTTACTATTTGATGCCATAAGAAATGGTCATAGTTATCAACCCGCCATAACCATCTCAATAGTAGAGCAACATTTTGCGATTTGGTATTTAAAATCTCTAAACCACCGTTTTTGTGAGGCAAACAACATTGTCTCCAATTAATTAGGCAATGGCCACCGCTACATTTGGCATGACCTTTCCAAAAGAAGGAGCGAATGAATCGGTTGATTTCGTTTACAACTCCGGTTAGGAGGAGAAAAGCTTGCATCATATACGTGGGTAAGGCCGAGAGAACCGATTCAACTAAAGTAGTTCTTCCTCCAAGGCTAAGAAGCTTACCTTTCCAAGAGGCTAGACGGGATTGAAGTTTCTTGATGAGGGGAAGGAAGGTGTGAAGGAATTATGCCCTAGGCCAAAGTGTTGGACTAGATGTTAGATTATGAGAAACACGTTTATTCAGTTCATATATGAATGAGTGTATGGGTGACTAATATATTCACATATATTAGATCAACCATGAATGACACTTCGGGTTCACGTCATCAGAATACGTGATTCTGATAGTAGAACTGTGAATCAACGAATGACACTCTAAACCGTCCCTAGTGATTGTTGGAAAACCCGTAGCCATGTACGTTACATGCGCAGCGGAACCTACGGGTTAAACCCTCCCTAGGATCATCGTAAAGGAAATAAAGGTACGAGATTATGCTATTAAAATTTATACCTTGGATCTTCCTGATCCGCGAGACGAAGAACGGATGTAGGTCTGAACTATTCTGACTTGCAACCTTCTCCTTCCTGAATAATGACACTTCGGGTTCATGTCATCAGAATACGTGATTCTGATAGAAGAACTGTGGACCAACGAATGACATTATAAACAGTCCCTAGTGATATGTAGGATGTTTATAGAGATAGATATACTTCAGGTAAGAAGCTACATATCCACACTAGTATATTCACAGGCTGGATGATCATGTTCTGCTGATCATGGACATAAGGATGTCAAGTCTGGAATATAGGCACGTGTTAGAGAACACGTACTGGATTGACCACACTATGAGAATATGCATGGTATATGTCATTAGTGATTCTCATATGAATAGTGTGCTTGTTCCTACGACCTGAGGTCACCATGGATTCCTGTATGAGGAACTGCATACTTTAATATGATCTTACGTCATCCGTAATGGGATGATCATTAGGGTCATCATTTGGCATGCACTGAATCATGACGAGGAATGTGAGTGACCAAGATGGGATTTGTTCCTCTCATTAAGAGGAAGATATCTCTGGGCCCCCTGATGAACTAGGACTGAAGGAAATGCATGGCCATGCTTAAAATGGATTAACATGTGTTGTTAATATCATTTTGTATTTACTCAGTCTAATTCTCGATCAGGAAAGAGACTTTGATCAAACTCAAGGAAGACATATTACCGTGCCTTGTGATCAAGACGTATATCGTAGAACAAAAAGGAATAAGCAAATGTCTATTCGGATAGGTTTATGATCGCTGATCATTTCAGTTAACATGGGTAGTCATGACATCAGTCTAGAGGTTACTCATGACTTACGATCTTTAGAAGATCGTTGCCAGCGTTAAATGGAACCTACTGTAGGATTAGTGTCCTAGGCCAAATGTATTTCTGCTAGGAAATGGATTATGTATTAAGACATTATTATTTATTCAATAAAGGTTATTTCTTATATATCTGTGTGTATGGGTTGTGAATGTAAATTTCCTATATCAACCATGAATGTCAATTCGGGTTCACGTCATCAGAATAAGTGATTCTGATAGTAGAACTGTGAACCAACGAATGACATTCTAAACCATCCCTAGTGATATGTGGGATGTTTATAGAGATAAACATACTTCAAGTAAAAAGCTACATATCTACACTAGTATATTCGCAGACCGGATGATCATGTTCTGCTGATGATGGACATAGGGATGTCAAGTCTGGAATACAGATTCGTGTTAGAGAACACGTGCTGGACTGACCACACTATGAGAATATACATGGTATATGTCATTAGTGATTCTCATATGAATAGTGTGCTTGTTCCTACGATCTGAGGTCGCCATGGATTCCTGTATGAGGAACTGCATACTTTAATATGATCTTACGTCATCCGTAACGGGATGATCATTAGGGTCATCATTAGGCATGCACTGAATCATGACGAGGAATGTGAGTGACCAAGATGGGACTTGTTCCTCTCATTAAGAGGAAGATATCTCTGGGCCCCTGATGAACTAAAACTGAAGGAAATGCATGGCCATGCTCAAAATGGATTAACATGTGTTGTTAATATCATTTTGTATTTACTCAGTCTAATTCTCGATCTGGAAAGAGACTTTGATCAAACTCAAGGATGACATATTACCGTGCCTTGTGATCAAGACGTATATCGTAGAACAAAAGGAATAAGTAAACGTCTATTCAGATAGGTTTATGATCGCTGATAGAGTCATCATTCGGTATGCACTGAATCATCACGAGGAATATGAGTGACCAAGATGGGATTTGTTCCTCTCGTCAAGAGGGAGATATCTCTGGGCTCTCTGATGAACTAGGACTGAAGGAAATGCATGATTATGCTCAAAATGGATTAACATGTGTTGTTAATATCATTTTGTATTTATTCAGTCTAATTCTCGATCAGTAAAGAGATGTTGATCAAGCTCAAGGATGACATTATCCATGCCTTGTGATCAACGCATATATCGTAGAACAAAAGGAATAAGTATTTATCTATTTGGTTAGGTTATGATCGTCAATCATTTACTTAATTTGGGTAGTCATAATGTCTTGCTAGAGACCGCTTATGATTTACGGACTTAGAGTCTGTTGCCAACATTAAGTAAACCTGCATGGTCACACACAAAAAACAAATAAAATGGTATAGAAAATCAAAGCATGTTGATTTTTGATTATCTTCCTTTAAAGAATTATATGTAAATATAATTGTTATATTTGTTATATAATAGTGGCAAAATTATTTGGGCTGCCATATACTGTTGTTGTCATGTGATGATATTTTGACAAGTCAATGGCAGCTTGGTATAAATGGAAGTTATGACAATTAATGTGTGAATAATTTGTCATGACATTTAAGATTGAATACAGGGTTTATACACGTGATAAGTATATGAATGGTATAAACAATACTTCATTTATTCCATGATTATGTGTACACGTTTTAATATATGGGAAGTGTGACTTGCCTTGTATTCATGACTTGCTTTATATTTCATGAAGCTGTACACATA
Organism: Juncus effusus; assembly: GCA_027726005.1. Lineage (NCBI taxonomy): Eukaryota > Viridiplantae > Streptophyta > Magnoliopsida > Poales > Juncaceae > Juncus > Juncus effusus. The sequence continues at coordinate 5,022,470 of CM050896.1, read as the reverse complement.
ATTCATATGGAAAGTTTGACTTACCATATATTCATGATTCTTACTCTATTTCATGAATATTGTGTATACACGATTTGTATGGAAAGTCATGAAGCCGCCCCTGATGAGGTCCGTCAAGCTATCCTCTATATATACATGTGACCTGACTCATAATCATCACGGCCAAATTAATTTTCCACAAATATTTTGCACTAAAAGGAGAGAAGAGAGAATTTTTATTTCTGAAAATTATTTTCAGAAATCATACTAGTATACGCATTCCTCTTGGTCATGTCTGTTTGTTCGTGTGGATACTATAGAGGGTCTTCACCTTTTGGGGATCTTAGAGGTGATCAAAGTTTAACCGACTCGAGAAAGAAATTCGTTTAGTGAGCGAGCGACTAAGGTTCTTCACATCAGGAAGGAGAAGGTTGCAAGTCAGAATCGTTCAAACCTACATCTGTTTCTCTCTCGCAGATCAGGAAGATCCGAGGTATAAATTTTAATTGCATAATCTTGTACCTTTATTTTCTTTCCGATGATCCTAGGGAGAGTTGAACCCGTAGGTTCCGCTGCGCATGTATCATACATGTCTACGGGTTCCCCAACAATACCCCATCAATGAACCTAATGCTGAATTTCCTTCATCACCATCAGGACCTGATTACAATCTGCCATCCCCACCTCCCCGAAGGATAGAAAGACACAAGCTAGATCATCAAATCGCGAGAATCGTCGAAGTCCTGAAGAAGCTTCATGTCATGCTACCTTTCATGGATGTAGTTACCCAAATGCTGGCCTATGCTAAGCTCTTAAAGGAGATCCTGTCCAATAAGAAAAAGATAGAAGATTTTGAGAACATCGTGCTCACGGAACAATGTAGCACGATCATACAGAACAAGCAGCCCCAAAAGTTGAAGGATCCGGATAGTTTCTCCATACCTTGCTGCATTGGCAAGGAACGGTTAGACTAAGGATTGTGCGACTTAGGGGCGAGCGTAAGCCTAATGACACTGTCGGTTTACAAGAGACTGGGTATTGAAGATCTAGAAGAGACGATGATGACCCTGACCATGGCGGACAAGACGGTGAGGTACCCAGAAGGGATAGTGGAAGATGTATTGGTGCGAGTAAGAGAGACTGATATTCCGGTAGACTTTGTGGTGGTAGAGATGGAAGTCGACAGTCATTGCCCGATTATACTAGGAAGATCTTTTCTGGCAACTGCTGACGCGATAATAGACATGAAGAAGGGACGACTATCATTTAACTTGGGGGAAGACAAGGTGCAATCCAACTTCATGAAGAATTCAGGAAGACCATGAATGGAGACGTGCTACTGCATCGGAGTCGAGAATGAGGAACAAGAGGGCGAAACTAACGAGCCGAGATAGCCGGAAGGTCCAGAACCTGACGAATCAGAAGGGCCAAACAAAGAACCAGGACCAGAAGAACCAGAAGAGCCCCCAGATCGAGACTTGAGGCCTGAAGACAGAAGACGAGAAAACATAAGGGAACTATCACACAGAACATACGACCCAGCAGTTTCGAACGAGCTTTGCACTGCTTGTTCGTCAACAAAAGCAAAGAACGAGCAAGAACCCGAGGGCTTAAAGACACTACCTCAGGGCCTTGTGTACATGCTCATAGGTCCAGAGAACTATCCAATCATCAAAAGTAATGATCTAGGGATGAACCACTTCCTGTGAGCAGTATCTGAAAAGGGCGATAAGGATATGTTTCGCAGAGAGGAAAAACCATGCCCCATATCCAGTCGTTCTCTATGGGAGTAAAGCTCTTAATGAAGAACAAAGACGATACACGAGGGCCGAGGGCCGAGAGGGAGATCTTCGCACTAGTTCACGCTTTGGAGAGGTTCAAACCGTACCTGCTCGGATTGAATATTGCCACCTACATTGATTATGTAGCAATAAAATACCTCTATATCAAGATAAACAGGGGGCAAGAATGATGAATTGGATGAACTTCCTCCAGAGGTTCAACCTAAGATTCATATAGCAAGAAGGGGGACACCAACCGAAGAGTCTTGTGGCAAGAGTAATACACCAAGCGGAAGAAGATCCCGAACCCGACAAGTACAAAGCTCATGACATGATACTCGAGAACAGACTAGGCGATTGGGTTGGACATCGCGACCCGGGTAACCGGGGGCGCTAGCTTCATAAATAGGTGGCCAGACTCGTGACCTAAAATAAGCACAACCTGTGAGGTAGCCTGATAGTTTATTAGATCTAGTTTTACTTTTGAATTTTTACTTTCCTTTTCCTTTATAGTTTTTCCTTTCTTTTCATGCATCACAGGAATCTCTCGGATAAAGTATGGTGCAAATGAGATGTTGCAGCCACAGCCTTAAGAGCACAGTGGCTTGGGAGATGAAAAGCATCTCCTCGGGAACGTACTAATGAAGAAACCGACCGCCTCGCCCAATAACTACTAACCCATGAATGCTTCGCCTCTCGATAATCGGCCCATCGCAACACTTCACTTTCTTCTAGCTTAAAACCTCCATCACCTACAAAAAACCTTGAAGGAATGAAAATGTCGGTAGGAAAGACCCCACCGCTGCAGCAGAAGTTAGAAGTTTAGAGAGAGGATAGGAATGTTGTGCTGCCTGGACGATGACACGCTTCGAACCCTGGGGATAGAAGTAGAAGTAAGGCAACTCTTCAAGAAAATGGGGTTCGATTTCATAATCACCACAACGGAATCCCCCTACCAGAAAGCAACAGCGGAGTTCCTCAAGACTTTTGTCTACAATAAGGAGGACAAAATAGTGACATTCCGCCTGCGGTGACACGGATGGAAGATGTCGCTTCGCGAGTTTGGAAATGCGCTCGCTATAATTGAACAAGGTAGGGGAGCGGAGATGATCCCTGCCTATGGAGGATTGAACTTTTGGGAGCCAATCTCGAACCACCGGGGGGCTATCAGCACGCACCACCGTGAGAAAATATGGAACTTAATGATGAAGGTCACACCCAGCAGGCCGTCGCAGCAATTATGTTCCCAAGGTGGGATGACGGTACCGTGACGGCAGGAGAACAGACGATTCTTTGGGTGCGCTGCAGGATCCCCTTGTAGCAATGAACGTACATGCAATGATAGCATTGTTGGGAAACCCGTAGCCATATATGTTACATGCGCAGCAGAATCTGCGGGTTAAACCCTCCCTAGGATCATCGTAAAGGAAATAAAGGTACTAGATTATGCTATTAAAATTTATACCTCGGATCTTCCTGATCCGAGAGACGAAGAACGGATGTACGTCTGAACTATTCTGAGTTGCAACCTTCTCCTTCTTGAAGCTCAACTCGCGAACCTCTTTGCTTCTCCTAGGGACGAAGAAGATCGATCACTCGCAAGTTCTCAAGATAGAGAACCTCTACTCGTATCCACACGAACTTCAGACGCACGGAATAACCGGACTCCGCTAGACGAGTCCGAAAATACTTTCCGAATTCTCTCAAAACTTTTCTCTCTTTTATGTGTAATAGACGGCCTCTAAAGCTTCTGAATTGTATAATAGAATAGAGAGACTATGTCCTTCTATTTATACTAGAGAGAGAGGCGAACGATTGCTCAGTTACCATAACTAAAACCCTAATCTGCGCCTATTCCGTTGCCAACGGAACTATTCCGTTGCCAACGGAATATGTATTTCCATAATGAAATACTTGGCAACTAAGGTCATTACAGTTTCCATATCTATTCCGTTGGAAACGGAACTATTCCGTTGCCAACAGAATATGTATTTCCATAACGGAATACTTGGCAACTAAGGTTATTATAGTTTCCATATCTAGTCCGTTGGGAACGGAACTATTCCGTTACCAACGGAATATGTATTTCCATAATGGAATACTTAGCAATGTTTTGTTCAATCAATTATCCAATAATTGATTATTTCGTTCACCAATTTATATATCATATGTATAAATGTTTTGAGGTATATTCATCTCGTACGAACGGAGTTCATTGTGTGACCGTGTAGGTTCCATTTAACGCTGGCAACGATCTTCTAAAGATCGCAAGTCATGAGTAACCTCTAGACTGATGTCATGACTACCCATGTTAAATGAAATGATCAGCGATCATAAACCTATCTGAATAGACGTTTGCTTATTCTTTTTGTTCTACGATATATGTCTTGATCACAAGGCATGGAAGTATGTCATCCTTGAGTTTGATCAAAGTCTCTTTTCCTGATCGAGAATTAGACTGAGTTAATACAAAATGATATTAACAACACATGTTAATCCATTTTGAGCATGGTCATGCATTTCCTTCAGTCCTAGTTCATCAGGGGGCCCAGAGATATCTCCCTCTTAACGAGAGGAACAAATCCCATCTTGGTCACTCACATTCCTCGTCATGATTCAGTGCATACCTAATGATGACCTTAATGATCATCCCGTTACGGATGACATAAGATCATATTAAAGTATGCAGTTCCTCATACAGGAATCCATGGTGACCTCAGGTCGTAGGAACAAGCACAATATTCATACGAGAATCACTAATGACATATACCATGCATATTCTCATAGTGTGGTCAGTCCAGTACGTGTTCTCTAACACGTGCCTATATTCCAGACTTGACATCCCTATGTCCATGATCAGCAGAACATGATCATCCAGTCTACGAATGTATTAGTGTAGATATGTAGCTTCTTACCTGAAGTATGTCTATCTCTATAAACATCATACATATCACTAGGGACAATTTAAAAATGTCATTCGTTGGTTCACAGTTCTAATATCAGAATCACGTATTCTGATGACATGAACCCGAAGTGTTATTCTTGGTTGATATAAGATTTACATTCACAACCCATACACACAGATATATAAGAAATAACCTTTATCGGATTAATAACAATGTCTTAATACATAATCCATTTCCTAGCAAAAAAACATTAGTCCTAGGGCACTAATCCTACAGTCTCTCACTTGCACTAGGCCAACTCTAAGCATCTTATGCCCATAGACCTAACATGACCCTCATGCTTCACTTGCGGGAGTGGTTTAGTTAATGGATCGGCGACATTGTCGTCCGATGGCACTCTACACATTTTAACATCACCCCTTGGTATAATCTCTCTGATTAGATTGAAGCGTCGGAGTATGTGCTTGGACTTTTGGTGAGATCTTGGTTCCTTTTCTTGTGTGATCGCTCCATTGTTGTCACAATATAGATCCACTGGTTCCAAGATGCTCGGAATTACTCTTAGTTCCTCCAAAAAGTTCTTTATCCAAACAGCTTCTTTAGCCGCTTCTGCAGCGGCTATATACTCTGCTTCCGTTAAAGAATCTGCTACAGTACATTGCTTGGAACTCTTCCATGTCACTGCGCCTCCATTTAGATAAAATAAATAACCTGATTGCGATCTAAAGTCGTCTGAGTCTGTCTGGAAGCTTGCGTCAGTGTAACCCTTTACAACGAGCTCCTCTTCCATACCTCCATAGACTAGGAACAAGTCCTTAGTTCTTCGTAAGTACTTAAGGATTCTTTTAACAGCTATCCAGTGACTTTCACCTGGATTAGACTGAAACCTACTTATTGCGCTCAATGAGTATGACACATCTGGTCTAGTACATATCATGGCATACATGATAGATCCTATAGCTGAAGTATATGGGATCTTATTCATGCGTCTTTGTTCCTGCTCACTTGTAGGACACTGTGTCTTACTGAGAGAAACACCATGTATCAAGGGCAAAATTCCTTTCTTGGATTCTTGTCTCACATCCCCAAATTTTAAGAAAAGACAACTTGGAGCTTTTCCCCGTCCACATCTCATATGGCGTCTTTTGAACCGCTTTGGATGGAATCCTGTTCAGTATGAATGCGGCAGTCTCAAGAGCGTAACCCCAGAAAGACATCGAAAGACTCGTTTGACTCATCATCGATCGAACCATATCCAATAAGGTTCGATTCCTCCTTTCTGACACTCCATTCCACTGACGAGTTCCTGGAGGAGTCAGTTGTGAAACTATTCCACATTCTCTGAGATGATCCTCAAATTCCTGACTGAGATATTCGCCTCCTCGATCAGATCGAAGTGCTTTAATCTTCTTGCCAAGTTGATTTGGTACTTCATTCTTAAATTCTTTGAACACTTCAAAGGATTCAGACTTGTGCTTCATCAGGTATACATAACCATATCTACTGAAGTTGTCCGTGAAAGTTATGAAGTATCGATACCCACCTCTAGCCGGCGTACTCATTGGTCCACATACATCCGTATGTATGAGTTCTAATAAGTCATTGACCCTTTCACCAACTTTTGTGAAGGGTTTCTTAGTCATCTTGCCAAGTAAACAAGACGCGCACGTTTCAAATGATTCCAAATCAAATGAGTCTAAAAGTCCCTGAGAGTGGAGTTTAGAAATGCGTTTCTCATTTATATGGTCTAAGCGACAATGCCAGAGGTATGTCGTATTTCAGTCATTCGGTTTGAATCGTTTAGTGTTAATGTTATATATGGACTTATAATTCTCTTTCTTAAGATCTAGCACGTAAAGACCTCTTTCTAATAGAATATTTCCATAGAAAAGATTATCCTTTAAGATAGAACAATTATTATTCTAAATAACAAATTTATAACCATCCAAAGCAAGTCTAGAAAAAGAAATAATATTTCTGCTCATAGCTGGTACAAAATAACAATTATTAAGTACTAATACAAGTCCACTAGGCAAAGTCAATAAATAAGTTCTTACGGCTAATGCAGCAACTCTTGCTCAATTTCCCACACGCAGGTCGACTTCGCCCTTAGCTAATCTTCTACTCCTTTGTAGGCCCTGCTCATCATTACAAATGTGAGTACCACATCCGGTATCCAATACCCAAGATTTAGGAGTAAGTGAATTAGGTTCAATAATAAAAATATCTGAAGCGGTAGTCACACTACCCTTCTTGATTTCGTCCTGATAGAGTTTGCAATTTCTCTTCCAATGGCCAACCTTGTTGCAATGGAAGTAAACTCCTTCCTTGTCTTTCTTGATCTTAGGGTTAGGCAACACCTTGCCTTTACCCTTGCTCCTGTTCTCGGTCTTCTTACCCTTCTTCTTGTGAACTATTATGGTCAACTCTAGCCTGCTCTTGGAGCATTTCCTTGAGAGTTACGATCATATCGTAAGCACCCATGTCCTCCAGTTGCTTCTGAAGCTCAGAGGTCATGGTCGCTAGCATGAGACAAGCTATAGTCTATTCTATGACATACAGTTTATTGTCAGCCTTGAGAACAATTCTTAGGTTTCTAAACCAGTCAAGGAAGTTAGACCCATTGAGCTTATCTTTCTCAAGGATAGATCGCAAATTCAACCCAGTTGAATTATTATTATTTGCCATTATTCTACAAGTTAAAATGTAAAGTGCCATTACTATTTATTCATTTGGGGTTGTTTTGTTTTTGGTGTTTCTTATATTATACACCCACTATTTTTCTTCAAATTAACCTCCTTGCTTCTCCTAGGGATGAAGAATATCGATCGCTCGCAAGTTCTCAAGATAGAGAACCTCTACTCGTATCCACGCGAACTTCAGACGCACGGAATAACCGAACTCGGCTAGACGAGTCCGGAAATACTTTCCGAATTCTCTCAAAACTTTTCTCTCTTTTCTGTGTAACCATCCAATGATCGATTATTTCCTTCACCTATTTATACATCATATGTATAACTTTTAAGAACATTTCCTTCCCGACTAGACGTTGTTCTATGTGTAACCGTGTAGGTTCCTTTTAACGCTGGCAACGATCTTCCAAAGATCGTAAGTCATGAGTAACCTCTAGACTGGTGTCATGACTACCCATGTTAAATGAAATGATTAGCGATCATAAACCTATCTGAATAGACATTTGATTATTCCTTTTGTTCTACGATATATATCTTGATCACAAGGCATGCAAGTATGTCATCCTGTCATCCTTGAGTTTGATCAAAGTCTCTTTCCTGATCGAGAATTAGACTGAATAAATACAAAATAATATTAACATCACATGTTAATCCATTTTGAGCATGGCCATGCATTTCCTTAAGTCCTAGTTCATCATGGGGCCCAGAGATATCTCCCTCTTAACGAGAGGAACAAATCCCATCTTGGTCACTCACATTCCTCGTCATGATTCAGTGCATACCTAATGATGACCCTAATGATCATCCCGTTACGGATGACGTAAGATCATATTAAAGTATGCAGTTCCTCATACAAGAATCCATGGTGACCTCAGGTCGTAGGAACAAGCACACTATTCATATGAGAATCACTAATGACATATACCATGCATATTCTCATAGTGTGGTCAGTCCAGTATGTGTTCTCTAACACGTGCCTATATTCCAGACTTGACATCCCTATGTCCATGATCAGCAGAACATAATCATCCAGTCTACGAATATATTAGTGTAGATATGTAGCTTCTTACCTGAAGTATGTTTATCTCTATAAACATCCCACATATCACTACGGACAATTTAGAATGTCATTCGTTGGTTCACAGTTCTACTATCAGAATCACGTATTCTGATGACGTGAACCCGAAGTATCATTCATCGTCGATCTAATATATGTGAATATATTAGTCACCCATACACTCATTCATATATGAACTGAATAAACGTGTTTCTCATAATCTAATCTCTAGTCTAACACTTTGGCCTAGGGCATAATTCCTTCAGTCTCAACAAACTACTCAACTTTTTAAAGGTTGTCTATTCTTGTCATCTTGTTCGATAAATAAAATTTGCACGTCTCAATTGATCCTAGATCTAATGAGTCTACCATTCCACATAAGGTGGAGTTTGGAAATGCGATTCTCATTCTGTGACTTAGATGACATATCTAGAAGTATGGAATAAATGGACTTATCATTTAGCATATAATGGTCATTTTCTAATTAAACATTTCAAATAGATAAATCTAGAAAAATTTTATTCTTCCAAATAATAAATTTTACGACCACTTTAACGCTAATATAGAAATAACATTTAGTTCATTACAAGTCCACAATGGTTAGGTCAATAAAATCCTAGAGCTAATGTAGCAACTCTTTCTTCATTCCCCACTCATAGGTTGACTTCTCCTCTAGCTAATCTTCTACTTCTAAGTAATATCCTGTACATTCAAAATGTGAGAATTACAGTGGCTATCCAATATCCAAGTAGAGATTTAGGAAGAGGAATACCTGAAATGACAGCCATTGATTCTTCTTCTTGACATATCTTACATCCTCCTCTCCAGTGATCACGCATAGAACATGCAATCACTTCTTCCGATTCCTCAGGTTTAGGCAACTCCTTGCCTTTACTCTTCATCCAGCTCACCCATGCGGCTTGTCTATTCAACTCTCTTTCCCTTTCAATCCTGAGGGCATCAATGACAAATTTTGCCTCTATATCCTTCTCTGCCTGTTTAAGCATCTTATGCAATTCCGTGATCGTCATCTCCATCCGACGCTTATGATATTCAGTAATGAACAAATCAAAGCTCGGAGGAAGCGATCCAAGAATCATGTCAACCGTGAATTCCCTAGGGATAGGCCAACCAAGTCTTTCTAAGTAATCAATTTGACTTCTCATCTTGAACACATGAGTATCCACAGAGGATCCATGAGCCATCTTGCTCTAGATTAATAACTTGGTGGCCTTGTAGCGCTGAATATTATTCTACTTTTGGAACATTTCCTTAAGCGCCTTGATCATATCATAGGAATCCATGAAACCTATCTGCTTCCGAAGCTTAGGTTTCATTCCTGCTAATATCATCCAGTCTACTTTATCAGAATCGTCAATACACTTCTGAGAAGTATCTTGAACGACTCTAGAAGCGGTCGAAGGCGGTGGATTTGGGATGGGTGTCTCAAGGACATACAACTTTCCTTCACTCTTGAGAACAATTCTCAGAGTCCTGAACCATTCAGGGAAGTTTGTGCCATCGAGCTTATCGTTCTCAAGGATAGATCGCAAGTCCGTAAATTTCGAACTCATTCTACAAGTTTAATATGCAATGTAAAGTTTATTATTTAAAATTAGAATTATTCTAATTTTGTTTCATATATTATACTCCCACTATTTTTCTTCAAATCAAACACCTTCAGTAGTATTGATTCGGAATCTTCAATTAAATGAAGTTTCATAGTGAGTCAAGAACCGTATTTCATTGAGCAGTAAGTACGCTCCGGCGCAACCCTTAATGCTCAACTATTTAGGTAGGAACACTTTCCAATTGCATCATATGCAACTCTTGCCTTTTATGGAATGAGTATCTTATACTCAGTGTATTATCCCATCTTGTGCCCTGAGCCCAAGTCCGACTTGCTTGCCCAGTTAAGTTTAACCATGTATGAATATCGGCAAAGTAGTTTCTAGCACACTCAGCTCAGGCATGACCTGTGCTAGTTACTGCTTCCCGCGTGCCCCTTTCCAAAGACAATCCCCCACACACCCAGCTCCGGCATGATCCATGTGGAAAACAGTCTGAGTACTGAGGGGTACAGTGACATGGGGGGCACTTCCTTACTTAACATTCTGAAGGATTTTATTTTATAATTATAAATATAAACACCACAGAAACAAGTCAAATATGGTATGAGCCTATTCCTCACGAGCGATCATGAGATTCCTAATCGTAGATCTATCTCAAGATTGTAGTTGTTTCAACGAATCCTTCGTTGAGTGTGTGCGAAGATCCAATGCCATCTTCTGAAGATTGCACCAAGATCTTTGTCTCATAGTCTTCATATAATATCTATCCTAATAATTATCCTATTGCTAGAAAAGTAAAGTACAATTTTGGACAACCCACTGGTTGCCACAAATTATAACTTTGGACAACTCACAGTTTGCCAAAGATATTAAATAATATTACAAGCATTCACACACAAGATTACATCCCAGAACAATCACAGATCTAAGGCTCATACCATATTTACATATTAAATTCCTTGTATAACAAAAATTAGGGTTTTCATAAAATCCAGCCTTATTCCGTTGGGAACGGAACTATTCCGTTCTTAACGGAACATGCGCTGAAAAATTCATGAATTTCCTGCGTTACTCGTTCTCAACGGAACTATTCCGTTGGGAACGGAGACGTGCTGGAAATTCGTATTTCCTTTAGTTTTAGTTCCTTTTCCAAAACAGATTTCGAAAAACTATTTTTCGAAACTCTAGAAAATCATAATATACAATATTATGTTCCTAGAAACTATTTCCGTGATGTTTTGAAATAATATTTTCAAAACCCTAAAATTTATTATACTAGAATTTACTAAATTTTAAGGTGAATAGACTTAAAAGGTGCGGAAGTGTGATTTTTATAGTTATTAGGGTCTTATACTTTGTAGTGATTTTAGACTTTTAATAGATGGTTGAATTAACTAAAAGTAAATAGAGTAAATTAAGTAAATTAAAAATAAAAGAATGAAAGTATCGAACACCGAACTTGTTGACGAAGTTTGGTGAGGTGGTTGCGTATGCCTTAACCACCCATTCACATTAGCAGTCCTTACTGTGTCCACTAGCGCATACTCTCCGGGTATGCCTTTCGGCTCTTTAATTCAGTAATCCAAATAGCGTTATTCTTTTACAAACTTTGAGGTCATCGATCGCTTTACAACACCCGTAGCGATTCGATGCAATAACCAACAACGATACAACAACCAATCAAATATACACTCCACTAATCCTCTCTAATCTCACAAAGATTATTAAGCAATTATTATTGAACACTAGAAAGAAAGAATTCTTGTTTTTGCTTATTGAAAAATGATGGAGAAATTCTTATTGGGACTGCATATTTGCAGATGGAAGGAGCAGCCAGCAAATAAGGAAAAAACAGGCTATTCTATTCGGAATGTGACCTCTTCTATTCCGAACGGAATACAAGAAAGGATGGTAATCAAAGGAATTCAATGCTCAAATGGCTCAAAATCATCTATTCTGTTTCGAACAAGAATGGACTGAATTTCTCAGCCAAAAAGACAGAACTTAAAATTGCAGAATAAGTTAATCCGTTTAGAACGAGGCCTGAACAAAAAATTCCGTTCGGAACGGGACTTAGTCCATTCCAAACGGATTAGATAAAAACACCAAAAATTCTCTTTTTCTAATATAAAATAATAATGCTCAAAACTAAACTTAAAACAAGAACTCTTGAAAAAGCTCCAAACTCTTGATCGCTTGAGGAGAACTTGTCACTTCCTTGATCTCCCGAGATTGGCGATTTATGTCCATTACGATTAAATCTGATGATGTTATTTCCTAGGCTAAAGTGTTTGTGAACTAGGTTTACGGAGTACATTTATAGCCTGTCTACAAATATATATTTATTTGTCTCGGCAAGTATATTTGTCTCCACAAATATCCTATAAATGACCAGGGACGACTTAGAATAGCATTCGTAACACTTTATAGTTTTACTATCAAAGTCACGCATTTTGATTACATAAAGCTGAATTGCATTTTCATGGTCTATTTTAATTATATTAAAATAACCTATACGCACATATTATATGAAATATCTTAGAATAAATATAATGTTCTTAATTCACAGTATGTTAGTTGACTGATGATCATATTTTAGTGATTATGGATAAAGAGTTATCAAGTCATTAACGTAGGTATATGTTAGAGACCATATACTGGACTGACCCGCCATAAGAATGATATATGTTTTACGTCATTAGTGATTCTTGTAACATAAAGTATTTATAGTCCTTTGACCTAAGATTATCTCGGTTCCAAACATGAGTAATTATATACTTTAACATAATCTAACACTGCCTTGTCATAACATTTATGATTAGGTATATATAATGAATCATGTAGAGGGATGAGTGCAATCAAGACGGGATTTGTTCCTCTCATAAATGAGAGAGATATCTTTAGACCTCGAACTGAAGAAATATGTGGCCATGGTCAAATGAATTAATAAGAGGTATTAATGCCATTTGTTTTGTTCAATTAATTGAGGATCAAGAAATATTAATCGATTAACACAATGATGACATATTTATTGGGTTTCGGACGTGCATAACGCAGCGGAAAAAAAATCGTCCAAAAACTATTCTGAGAATCCGTGCATATCGGTTAAATCAAAGAAATAAACTTAAAGATACCTTTCGGATTATGCTTAATCCGTGACGCTTAAACCATACGTGCCATCAAGCGCCTTTAAACCGATTAATGTCCACGCCGATTTTTCGTCAAGACCTTCTAGTTCGGATTGCGGGGAAGCCATCTATCGTACACATAATTGATCTCCACCGAAATTCTCAACAACCCGTTCTCATCTGCTTAGGCCGAACATATCACAAGTGCCGAAAGTACGAACGCCTCTACTGGTATCTACACGAACAAACTTCTTAAAACGGGAAGAAGAATAATATATATGCTAGTAGCTTGTTCTCCTTTTACATATGAAAAACTCCATTTTCTCTTCTCATATTTGTCTCACAAAAATGTATAAATCGACTAGTTATCCTCTCATATAATATCACACCCTTTCATTTTATCATACAAAAGAAGGCACCCTTTCATTGTTTTGTCATAGAAAAGAGAAGGGATCATTTCTCTCTTTTGTCACACAAAAGATAATGAGTAATTGTGTGTGTGTGTGTGTGTGTGTGTGTGTGTGTGTGAGAGAGAGAGAGAGAGAGAGAGTGATCTAGTACATAATTTTGGAGTCCTTTATACCATTATATCGAGGTGAGGAGTTATATCTCTTCACACCAAGAGATGTGTATGACATCACTCATCCTTATCCATATGCCATCATCTAGACTCTTCTAGATAATTTGATCTTTTGTGTCCATAGTCTTTATATACATTATATCACATCTTATCACATAAGATGACAATATCTTTTGTGATCATAGTCTTTATATACATATGTATTATATTTTATCACATAAGATGGCAATATCTTTTATGACATTCCTATATAACTCATCATATAAGTCGTTAGGATTTTCTGCGCCTGTTTCAGTTTGTTCTTTTTGTGTGACCCTATAGTTTTACTTAATTTTGGCAATAGACTTGACAGTCTATAAATCATGAGCGGACTCTAGCAAGCCATTATGACTACCCAAATTAAGTGAATATCGGTGATCCGATTTACCTAATCAACATTCATGTATTTAGTCCCTTTATCACGCAATATCTATATCGATCATAAGGAATGTAATACGTCATCCTTATATTAATCGATTAATATTTCTCGATTCTGAATTAAACTGAACAAAACAAATGATATTAATAACTCTTATTAATTCATTTGAGCATAGCCATGCATTTCTTCAGTTCAATTCATCAAGAGGCCTAAAGATATCTCTCTCATTTATTGAGAGGAACACATCCCTTCTTGATTGCACTCATCCCTCTACATGATTCATTATATACCTAATCATAATCATTACGACCACACGGTTAAAGATAGTGTTAGATTATGTTAAAGTATAAAATTACTCATGTTGGAAAACCGAGACAACATCAGGTCAAAGGACTATAAATACGTCATGTAATAAGAATCTCTAATGATGTAAAATATGTAGCATTCTTATGGCGAGTCAGTCCAGTATATGGTCTCTAATATATACCTACGTTAATGACTTGATAACTCTTTATCCATGATCAGTAAAACATGATCATCAGTCAACTAACATACTGGCGTACATTTATAGCTTATCTACAAATATATATTTATTTGTCTCCGCAAGTATATTTGTCTCCACAAATATCCTCTAAATGACCAGGGACGATTTAGAATAGCATTCATAACACTTTATAGTTCTATTAGTGTATTTTGGGCTCATCATCCATGAGTACCATATTTTTATCATTATTCACGAGAAATTCATATGATAAATTTTAATAGATCTACATGAAGACACTTATGTTGTAAATCCAGACTCTTCAACTTCTTGGGAGTCTAGTTGATTAATTATAGACTCAACCACGAGTTGAAAATCTGAATTATTTTCCATCCGAGGTTTATGGTTATTTTGTGGAATTTGAACTTATTCAAATTTACTCCCACTAACTCTTTTGGAAATACTCTTTCCATACAGATAAAATTTATGAGTAGCAAACACTTTGTTCTCTTATTAATCATAGAAGTAGCATCCTTTTGTTTTCTTAGGATATTCCACAAGTAAGTATTAATCTGATTAGATGCATGATACTTCAAGTACGTATCATATCCTCAAATCTTGAGAAAAGACAATCCGTTACACCTACCAGTCCATATCTCATATGGAGTCTTTTATAACAGCTTTAGATGGAATTATGTTCAATATAAATGCAATATTTTAAGAGTGTAACCCCGAAAGAAATAGAAGATATGTTTGACTCATCATGATCGAACTATATCTAATAAAGTTCGATATCGTTATCATGATCATCAAACACTTGGCCCTCGAATCTTCGCTCTCATAGAAGAAATTAGATTTTCAAAGCCAAGTTTATTCTCTCATTCATTATTTGAAAGTTTTGAATTTTTCAAAATATTCAAATTTATTATTTCAATAAAGTAATGAAGTAGTTTCGTCTAGCACTTTCACTCATTGCTCAATATACATCACTATGTATGAGAGTCAATACGTAACTTGCTTTCACCTTACTTTATCAAAGATATATATGTCATCTTGTCTAATGGGGTCATATCACCTATACCCTTCTAAAAATTCAAAATATCAAATTTACCCCTCCAAAACTGAAAATATCAAATATATCCTTCCAAACTTTAGTTTATATCAAATTTACCCAAAGTCTACTTCACCGTCTAAATTAACAAAAAAAATAAATAAAATTACCCTTATACCCTTTTTTCTATTTCTCTCTCAAACTCTTCCTTATTTCAAACGGCCATTATTTCTTCCCCATTTTTCATGGCAAATTTTTGCATGCCTTCTCCCTAAATGCTCTTTTTTTTTATGTCTTTAGCCAATATCCCTCACACATATACTCTATCTCTATCTCCCTCTCTCTCTCAATTTGTGTAAATTAAGTATAAAAATAATGTTTTTGTTTTCAAAATTTCTTAAGAAGAAGATAAAGTTTGAAAAAATTTAAAACAACAAATTCATCGATCATCTCATAATTCTTGATAATCTTTAATAGCGTGCTACAACATTAAAACTACCATAACAAAAATATCACAAGTATTTGAGTTTTACTTTATTTTATATTGAGAGTGGAAAGAAAAGAAAAAAAAAAAGATGTCGATTAGTAATATGCGCGCGTGCGCGCGCGCGCGCGAGAGAGAGAGAGAGAGAGAGAGAGAGAGAGAGAAAATGTAAAGAAGCAAGAGAAGAAAGAAAGAGGGGAAGGGGAGCTAGGCAGTATTTTCCACGAGGAGAAGAAAGAACAGGGAAGAGGGGGAGCTCGGCAGTAATGTCCATAAAACCAAAATAAGAGTAAAGGATATTTAATCAATTAAATTTGTATTTATTGATATGATTAGTTTTTAGAATATTAAAACATAGTTAATTTGGTAATTTGGATATATTTGATATTTTAGAAGTTTGAAATGGGTAAATTTGATATTTTTGAAGTTTGATATGGGTAAATTTGATATAAACTAAAGTTTGAAAGGGTAAATTTGATATTTTCAGTTTTGGAGGGGTAAATAACCTACGATCCGACCCACATAGGTAAAACTTGGCGAGAAAGCTGTTGGACCGAGAGTTGAAACCTATGCTTCGGGGACAGAGCCGAGGAGTTACGAGAGCCAGAAGACCTACTTGAGGAGGGTGAGTGACAGTCCGTCCGCGCAACAGTAGGGTACATTTTATAAGTAGGGTACTTTAAATTTCTTTGATAATTTCCCACATGGCAGGGACCTATCTGATGGTCAGAAATAACTTTGTTTTTGTGTTCCCACGAGAGCCAGAAGACCTGCTTGAGGAGGGTGCGTGACAGTCCGTCCGCGCAAGAGTAGGGTACACTTTATAAGTAGGGTACTTTAAATTTCTTTGATAATTTCCCACATGACAGGGACCTAACTGATGGTCAGAAATAACTTTGGTTTTGTGTTCTCACTCCAAATTTGAACGCTTATATCTCCCTCATTTCTTATCCAATTGCCCTGATTATTTTTCTCAAAATCTTTTCCTAATGTACTCTAAAAGATATACATGACAAATTTAGAATATTGTGCCCACATTAAGATAGAAAATGATTTTTTTATATTGCTCAGATTCAGCCAAGAGCAGAGAGATGATATTTATCGAATTTTTCTTAAAATCTAATTGCACAAGAGGTTTAGGAAAAGGTAGTTAATTGTTGTTTTGTTTGTCTTGACTGATTGCACAAGAGGTCAAACAGGCCTTCTGGTCCTCTTGACTCCTTGACTCAGTCCCCGAAGTAGAATGATACTTCCGTACTCGCTCTACCAAGTCTCGTCTTGTTGATCGGATTGGCAGGATTCCACCTCCAGAGTCTCAGTCTGACGGGGTAAGTAATTCGACACTCAAATCCTTTGTGCTTGTATTGTAGACATGTTCTTTTGGTAAATATATCGTGGTATGTGTTTGCAAAAGTTTCCATGGTTCCAAAACATTAAAAAATAACCGCAATTGAAATTTGCAATGCCATTATTTTTTTAAAGTCCAAAACACAAAAAACACAAAAAATATTGAAAGAAAAACCCCAAAAAATGCTAATTAAAATCAATTTTTGTATTTTTTTTAGATTTATATATTCTTTTCGAAAGAGCGCATGAAAAATACAAAACCAAAAATCCTAAAAAAAATAAAAAAATACTAATTATAATCATTTTTTGTATTTTTTTTTTCTTTAGTTGTTTTTTTACAAAGAAGCGCTGAAAAGTCGCACGAAGCTAGCTAGATAAAGCGCAAAAGTACAAAACATAAAAAATTACTGAAAAAACAAAAAAACGCTAATTATAATCATTTTTGTTTTTTTTCTTAGATTTACATATATTACCAAAAAAACGTACTGAAAAGTAGCGCGACTCCTGATCCTACGTGAATCTGACCAGATGTTCTACATTAAGGATATCTGTCCAACTGAGCGCAGGAAAAGTAAAAACACAAAAAAAATACTAAAAAACATAAAAATGCCAATTGTAATCATCTTTGTATTTTTTTTTCTTAGATTTAAATATTTTTTTTCAAAAATGCACTGAATATGTGGCCAGCTGAGCGATGAAAAAGTACAAAAGGCAAAAAAAAAATACTGAAAAAAAACAACAAAATGCACTAAAAATGCATAGAAAAATCAAGAAACAAAAAAACATTCTTCGAAAAATGCGCTGAAAAGTCACGCGCATCACGACACTTCGCGAATGTCAAAAAAACACAAAAAATGTTGAATTAAAAACAAGAAATTGCAAATTACACTCATTTCTTTTTTTGGTTAAATTTATATATTTCTTTACAAAAAAAAATCACGACACCAAAAAAATCGTGAGATATTGGCATCCGAAAATCTCATGAGAAATTCAATAGCAGCCACAGGGAGCTCCGAAGCAAAACAACTAGAAGTTAGATTTTGTGGGAGTCATTTGGAGATCCTAATATGGGCCACAAGATGTGGGACCTAGGTAGCGCATAGAGATCAGGAGTTCCAAGCTGATATGATATGACTCCTAATTTTAGGACACTTGTCGTCTCTCATTTCACGGGAGCTCGGGGGCCATATATAGAGGGAGCTAAATGGCCGGTCTAATTTAATAATTTGGGTCAAAAAATGCATACTTTTCTTTTAATTATCTGGATCGGGCACTAAAATCCGGATGGATCTGGATAACCATGTATATGATTTTATTTTAGTTATCCGGTCTCCAATATGTTTTAAGAATGCCAAAAATATATAATTTTTTTGAATGCCAGAAATATATAAGTTATCAAGTCTTCTAGCAAAAAAGTTCATGCTAAATAATCCGAGTAATATACTTATTTTTTGAATAATTTAAAATGTGAAGTTTGTGTATCTATTTCAGATGTACGGATTTTTTATTTCCAACGCATCCAAGAACGCATCAATCCGATCTCCAGATCTGGAGTTATGCTCAAAACAGCGGACAGCCATCGGCAGCCTGCTCCTGTACGTGGGGACATCCGCGACCGCGGGTTTGGGAGCCTGTTCTTCCCTGACTTTTTGCCTTCTTTTATTGCTCCAAACAATTTCTATTCTTAGCTTATTGCTTCTGGGTTGCTCCATTGCATTTCTAGCACTCAAATTGCTGCATTTCATGCTCATTTCTCTCCACTTTGCTTCTTTTATGCTTCTTTCCTACAACAAGTAACAAATCTTAGCAGTAACTTAATTCTTGACAAAATAAATAAAATAATATTAAATAATACTAAAAATAAATAAATAATAGATAAATTATTGGCATGAATAATAGATATAAATTTGGCCGATCATAATTCTCCCAAGCTTAGAAGTTGCTTGTCCTCAAGCAAGATAACTTATGGACCAAACTTCTGACTTACCTTACCTATACAATTTTTATACCTCACGAGTACTCTCACTCGCGCACTCGTCACTTATCGCTCTTCAGTCCCACGCAAAAGATACTCATTCGTCCATCAGAATGAAAGGACTCAGTCCTTCGACGAAACCGCCCTTCGAAATCTCAAGCATGCATCGGAAAGATGACCAATTGCTCGATCTAGGTTAACCTGTGTCATACCTTACTGGATCACTCCCCCAATCTCTATTGAACACCATCTTTAAGACTTTGTATTTTTTTGGTGGATATTACGTATATTTATGTAGATATAACTCTTCTCTCCACCCAAGCTTTGATCCTCGCACGTTTTTCTGCTACTCATCTCGCTAGTCTGTATAGCCAAGAAAAGCTCATTTTACCTCCTGCTTGGGCCGCGAGACATTTAATATCCTCGAACTCCTTGGCCTCGTTGGACGACCCAAGCGAAATCGTGAACGTATCTATAATCGCGGTCCATGCGATCTAGTCACTAGGCTTTTTAGTGTTTCTCTTTCTCCGAATCCTTGTCGAGTGACTAACGGACACCTCTTTCTCCTAAAGCTGCGAGTCACTGCCTTTGATGATTCCCTACTTCAAGCAATTAATGAGCGGCTCGTCTCTCACAGAGGATCTCTACTCGAATATGAACGGATGACTGACTTCGATGTTGACCGCAGGTTAGGCTCCAGTGAAGGGTCACCTTCAGTTTTAGTAAAGGTCTGAGACTCGGTGAAAGCTTGTTGATTGAAAGTCTTGATTTGAAAAGAGAAAAATCAAACATTGATTACGGAACATGAGATTTTGATCGGAGAATTCCTTCTTTTGCTTTTGCTCACCGCGAATGAATACAAACGAAATCCGAGTTAACGTACATTTTTTTTTGAACTGCCTTTATTTCGAGACTTCTTTATTCGAGTGAACTCTTCCTACTTCTTGGCCCTTGAGATTGGCATATTATAAACCTCCAGTAAACTTTTTGACGTTTTATCTATTCTACTGAGCTTAATTGAGCGGCATGCGTTCTCTAATCACGAGTCGTTCGGCTTTTAATTTTTCTCTTTTCTCCTAGCCATTTTGAATAAGACTCATAAATCCTCCTAAACACAAATCAATCTGCCAGTCTTTTTAATTTTTCTTCCTCCTAGGCTATCGTGGCATTTTTTAATCCTCCTAGGCACAAATCGGATGTTCTAGCCATTTTTCTTCCTCCCAGACTATTACCATCCTATACAAATCCCTTAGGGCCTATTCTCTAGCGCAGTTTTGAGTCTAGGTTTTGGTCGGAAGCTCAGGATTCCACGGAATGAAATTTGGGGTGTTCTGTCCCCATTTTCAAACCCAACCAAAACATGAATTCCGAGCAAAACTAAGCAAAATGGGGCCATTTTCTTTGGATTTGAAAACTCCACTCTGAGTCAATTTTTGCATAGGATTGGAGAGAAGAAAAGGTAAATTAATATATATTGGGCCCACATCATTTCACCTCTGCCAAAAAAAGTGCCTCACTCATTTTTCTCTTCTATACTCCATCTCCATGGCACACCAGATGCTTCATTCTCTCCATGGCATCAAGGCACTCTTCTCTTCTCCCTCTCTTCATTCCGAGCAAAATTTTGGTGATCGCCTTCTTTTGCTTACTCGACCCTCTTCTCTTCTCCCTCTCGCACAAAGCACACGAAAACCGTAATTTAAAATCTCAGCCAAGCCACCCCCAAATCCAACCCAATCGACCAACAGCACAACTACACTACGCGAGGCCGACTGCTTGAAGGATGGCCGTCGTCCGTCCTCCTTTGCTGCTCAGGTGGCCTATCTCACCTCTTGTTTCCTCCCTCTCCTATCCCTCTCTCATTCTCGAACAACAGCACGAGCAAGAAGCACAAGCACGCGGCTGAAAGATTCAGCAGCAGCAAGATCAAGAAGCGCAAGCACACGGCAGAAAAAATCAGTAGCATGTGTCGAGCGGCTAAAAAGGCGGACCCGCTCGGCTGATTTCGGCTTGAGCAGCAAGATCAAGAAGCGCAAGTACACGGCTGAAAAAAAAGATTATGGTTTTCATCCAAATTTCTCACTGGATTCAGCTGCACAAATCAAACCGTAAGTTCCAAAACCCTAAAACTCATCAATTAACCCTAATTTTCATCCAATTTCCCCTAATTAACTCTAATTTTGTTTATTTCATCAGATTAAGAAGTTTAGAGGATTTGAACTTTAGTTATACAAAGAAGGAAGAAACAATAACATAGGAAGAAAGAGAAACAGAGTCTATTATAATGAATGAGTGGTTTGGTTAAATTAGGATTTAGTGAATTGGAGTCCTTTGATTTTATTTTATTGGATGACGGTTAAAAATTATGAGGATTTTAGTGTGCTTGCATTTTGTTAAAATGAGAAAAGCTTATATAATAATAATAATAATAATAATAATAATAATAATTATTATTATTATTATTATTATTATTATTATTATTATTATTATTATTATTATTATTATTATGTTAAAATTAATGAGTGGTTTGGTTAAATTAGTGTTAACTATGGTTTGAAGCTTATATTATCAAATATTATATTCATAGCTTTCTATATTCTTTTTTTCGCAATTTCATACAATTTCTTGTGCTTCCTGCAGCCATAGCTTCTTGACATTTATTTCTCAGCTTCCTGTCCCTTTACAAAACTGCAACCATAGCGTAGTTTTGAGCAGGTTTAGGAAGCCATGGTTGCAGGAAGCCAATGTGTGACCATCAGGAAGCTATAAGTGCAGGAAGTTACGTAAAACTATATGAAAGTATCAAAAAGAGGTGTTTGTTCAAAAGAATGAAATTGAATCATTATAGTCCTTGTCCATGGTCATACACATCCTTATTTTAATTTTATATTTTATTTTAGTATTTTAATGTATAACTTTTGTGCTTTGGAAAAATATTTTTTTTTATTAATTACAACTTTCATTCCAATTATGCACTCCTTAAATTAGGTCCAATTAATTATAATTTACTTTCTAATCTATGCACATTGAACAGTCCATAAAATATGCTCAATTAAGCAAACTTAATCACTAATAAGAAGATGCACAAAAATTAGCATAATTAGCCAATTGCTCAATAAGAAAATTAATCAATTAACACAATTATCAATCAAATCATCTTGCATGAACATAAACGAACCTGTCAATAAAATATTCACTGACACAAAAACAAAAACAATCCTTCATAAGCTCATCCCCAATATTGCATACTCACACCCTAAATGGAAGAAAATAAAAGATCCGACAACAACAAAAAAGAAAAAAAACCATATAAAGAAAAGAAACCTGAAATAGAAAAAAACCAAATCGGTCTCCAATTGACTTCAATTATCAAAGTAGTTTACAGACGAAATCATATACGAAACCCAATTATTCAAGTATACATCAATTTGATTTTAATTACCCACTATTGTGCCTTAATTAATCCTCAATAACAAAAGAAAAATATAGAGAAAAGAGGAGAGAAAATAGAGGCCAAGTTGATTTACTCAATTTACAATAAAAGCTTTTTCTCATATATGAATTTGGTCATGGACAAGAGCTCCGTAGAGGCATATTTTTTTTCTCAGTGAAAATTTATGTGTGGGACCCTAGCTACATTATTTTATTTCTTTCTCTCTCATATCCTACGCAAAAATCCAGTCTGAGCTCTGTTTTTAAAACCTGAGAAATTTGGTCAGTTTGGCACGTTTTGCTCGGATTTCCATCGCTTCCGTGGGTTTCTTTTTTAGCACCGAACACCAAAAAATGGTTCCTATCTAAACCCGACTTCCTATCCAATCCGTGCCTCAAAGCCAAGCGTCCGAACTGGCCCTAAGATGGTAGAGACCCAATATTTTAGAATATAATATTTTTTTATTGAATTCTTAGTATATTTTTTTTATCGGCTAATGATAATATTTATAATGTAAATATGTCCTTTTATACAAACCTTGTTTTTTGTTTATGAATTAGTAATTCTAAAAGTTATGAAAATTGTGTTTTAAATACGATTCAAGAAAAGAAAATTGTGTTCTAAATATCTGTTTTAATATTCGAAAAGAACCTAAATTTGGGCACTATCTGAATCAGGATCCTAATGATTTTCTCCCCTGATTCACTTATTTAAGAAGCAAAGCCCTTGAAACAACTATTTTGCATATTTGTTATAAAAAAAAAAAATAGAAAAAAAAGGTATCCCCTTATTGTACATCGATATTCGCAAGATCTCAATTCTCAACTATACATTTTACTGAACCAAACCATTCTTAAACTAACTTCACTTAATTAGCCTCACCTTATCAAACATGTGATATATTCAATTTAGTTAGAAATTATATTTGGCAGTACGAAGCTGCATCAGGTCGGTAATAGGTTCAATGAATGTGAAAAAACAAAAAAATAAATAAATAAATAATGAAAAAAATGTAAAACAGTGTTTTAAATAGTGGCGTTATAGCGGATTCTAGTCATAAAACACAACATACATAAAAAAATCACAAAAAGTTTACATTTTAAGAGTTATGACCGCTATACCAATGGTACTGTATGTTTTAATTATAGACATTGAACTTTGTATGGTATTTTGTTATGAACAATTGTTAGATATTTTTTAATATGTATGATGTTTCGATTTTTAATATTTTAAATTGAAAATTTATTATGATCATTTTTTTCATTAATAAATTTGGATATTTTAAATAAATTATAAATCATAGTGCATAGGTCCGATATAAGACTATAGCGTCACTATAGCACCCGATTTGACAATCCGCTGCAAAAAAATGTTAATCCGCTACGAACCCCTATATTATTATTTAAAATATTGATGTATAGAATATTTATGTGATACATGGTGTATCAATTAATTATATGAAATAAATAGTGAAAGATAGGATCAAGTTTGATTTTCTGGAAGTCACATCGTAGTTACAAATACAAAATATCTTGGGGAAATATAGAAACATATAAATTAATAAATAATAGCCATTATTGTTTGATCATGGGATAAATTTTTTTTGCATGATGTAGAATTCTCTTGTGCGTTTACTGTAGATATGACCATTCAAAATTCTAATGTGTAATGTAATTATGGGGATTTGTAGGGGCCGTCATTAAATTGAGTAAACACAGAAATTATCAGCTAAAATATTCGTAGTAATTAATTACTCATGAATTATTTAGGCTCCCAAATTTATTGGTCCAAAAATAATTTGTATTTCAGACCCGCCCTGATTACCATTTCCGACAAAGTGCTAGACAACCAGACAAATGCACAGAAAAAGGAAGAAAAGAGAAAAGCGTAGGAAGAATCACCCACTACTATGGTTTGACCACCACTATTATCCCAATGATCCTTTTCCATATAAAGATTTTAGGCATTGGGTGCTTCTTGCGACATCAATAAGTCATAAAAGCTCAGAAATAACTACATCCACCATACAAAATAACTATCATGTTCTACAAAGAACTCATAAAAGCATAACTCTCTCCCTCTCTTGCCAAACTTGAAGAACATCATGTATTAGAATCTATTATATGGGTAGGCTACTATTCCTAACTTCACCTTCAAGTGACAATCTTTTTTTCGAGATGTCAAGTGACAATCTTTTTCAAAAAGAAAGAAAGAAAGATGGCAACATAAAAAAAAAATGTAAATATTATAAAAACTAGTCTCACATGTAATTATCCCCATTTGTCTTGTATATTCTCTCACTCACTCTGCCCCTAGAAACTCTCAATATAGAAAAAAAAAACATTAGAGAAGAAGCACCATCATCATTGACACACACTATTTAACACCCCTTATTTCTTCTCCTTTTCCCCTTTTCACATTAGGGAGCAACTGTTGGGGTTTTCATCACTAAAAATATTAGTATATGGATCCGCACCATGCGGATTGTGCATAAGAGGTTGTTGAGGCACCATATACGCGGGCGGCCGGCCATACCCATAAGCCATGCCCGGTTGGCCATAGACATGTGCATGGGCACCATAACCATTTCCATGACCACCATTCATCATCATCTGTTGTTGTTGTTGTTGTTGTTGTTGTTGATGATGCATTAATGCTGCTATATATTGTTGTTGCTGTTGGTATGGGTTCATCTCCTGCGGTGGACCTCCCATTGCCGAATGTCCCTGAGCTGCCGGAATATTCCCCATGTGGAGTGCACCACCACCGGCACCACCGGCCATAGGGTGACCCATTTGTGCCATCATGGGATGACCCATTTGACCCATTGGCATACCGCCTGGTTTACCCATGGGAGGGTGATGCTGGGGCCCACCATGTCCACCTCCATTATCTCCCTTACCTCCCCCTCCCTTCTTAACACCTCCATTATTAGGGTTATTATTATGATTAATATTATTGTTGTTATTACTGTTAGCACCACTCGACCCCCCTTTGCTACCATTCTTGCCACCTCCACCTTGATTGTGATTATGATTTTGATTTTGTTTTCCTCCATTTCCATCTTTCTTCCCACTTCCGTTTCCATTATTATTACCAGCATTCTTATTAGGTGTTTCTCCCCCTTTTTTACTGTTAATACCACCGCCACATTTCTTATCACCGCCATGAAAATTGTTATTCACGCTCACTGGCTTCACAATTTTGGGTTCAAAATCCTCATCAAAGCCATCTAAATCATCATCAAACTCATCGTCATCAAAATCATCAAACTCATCATCAAACTCGCTTCCCTCATCAAGGTCCTCCTCAGGAGGCAGCGCAAACTTAACTGACTTCTGATTATTATTGTTGTTGTTGTTAGCCTTGCTATTATTGTTACTATTACCGGCATTAAATGGCATTTTAAAATCCTTGAGTTGGGGGAGTTTGAGATCCTTGAACCCCTTCATTTGTTGGAGTTGTTGGAGTTGCTGGAGCTGTTGAGGGTTGAATGGTGGCTGTCCGCCTTTTTGAGGCGCAAGATGGATGTCTTTCCCCGGATTTCCAGTACCATTTCCTAGATTTCCGTTTCCTCCCTTCTGGGACTTGGCCGCAGAACCACCTCCATCTTTTTGCTTTCCGTTGTCAAGGTTGAGTTTTGAGAGCTGGTTTGAGAGATTATTGCTGCCTTTTGAACCCCAGAGCTCAGCGTGTTTACCAGCCTTGTTGAGTTTTTTGATAATGGTATTAGGATCGACATTTCCTGTGACTGTCACCTTGCCTTGTTCCGCATCTATGATTGTTTTGTAAACACCTAAAATAAAGAAGAAAACTTGTCAGAAACAAAAAATAAGAAAACTACAAAATCAGTGTAACTGTATGGGACAACAAATGATCTAAGAATAATAAAGAGAAGCAAATACCATCGATTTTTTGAAGAAGCTTTTTCACTTTCTTCCGGCAACCATCACAGTGTATGTTCACCTTCAGCACGCAAGTCTATAAATTGTGCGAGGACACAAAAAACGAAAACAGAGAAGAAAATAAACAAAATAAGCAAGTTGGAAAATAAAATGTTAAAAGCCTTAAGCTCCATTAGACACCTTGAAGAGAGAGAGAGAGACCTGAATTTTGAGGAAATTAGAGGCTTCGTCTTTACTCATCACTACTCTCTATTGAGGAACAGAGTATGCGCACACAGCAAGCAAAGCCTTCACAAACAGATCTGGGTCAAAGAGCCTTAAAATCAGGGCTAGAAGCGAACAAGCTGACCAAAGAAAAAAGTAAAAGGAAATAAATTTTCTCTATAGAAAATGCTGAGAGAGAGACAGAGAGAGAGAGAGTTTAGTGGGTTTGAAGAAAAGCTTATAGGCCTTAACCTCACAGTTGAGAGAGAGAGAGAGAGAGGAGAGAGAACCTAGATAGGGGCTCCTTTAAGAATGGTGGAACAGGGCACTGTTTCTCTATCTTTTCGTAATTTTTTTTCTCTTTCACCCCTTATACTTATTTCAAGATTTTTTTAAAATTCAAACCTCCATATTTTCCATGCTTCTTAGAAAAGAATTTTGACTGTGATTTTCAAGGGAAACATCTCAAACTGTTTA